>JAGFMF010011711.1:1718201-1789592 GCA_019455555.1 Galemys pyrenaicus
TGCTCCCCGCTCTCTGTGGTGAATCCTCTCACCCCCCCACACCTCTGGCCTGTACCCCAGTGCTTGTATGCATAAATAAATAAATCTTTAAAAAAGAAACAAAAACAAAACACCAGCATCAAGTCCCCAGGTTCCTGTACCTCCTCTACCCCAAGGGGGCCTGTCTGCCACTTCCATGCCAAGGCCTGAGACAGCAGAACAAAAGTGCAAGCCCGGAGCTGAGGCTACTCACCAGCGCCCACAGCGGGCGGCGGGGCCGCTGTCCTCCCTGAGCTCACACCTGAGGACGCGGAGGGCGCCGGCTGGACCACAGGACCCTGCAGTCTGTGTCCAATTTCCTTCTCTTTTTTATGTATTTATGTTTGCATAGAAGAACTGGGATGTAGTTTCTAAGGCACTGCTGGAGCCCAACTCTGCCACCTGCACCTTGCCTGCTACCAGCAATTCTGGTCTGTGGCAGCACAGCTCCCTCAGCCCTGGGCAAGTCCATGATCCCATTCACACTCCAGGCGAAATGCCCAGGCCCTCGAGACACTGTTTACAGATGGACTCTGGCAGACACTGGGAAGCCCCACAGCAATGGCAGCTCCACAGAAAGGATAAAGCACTGGGACTGGGGTGGAAAGTCCTGAGTCCAGGGCCAGACCCTACTGGGAGATTCTAGAAAAGTCAACGAACCCAATTGAAGTCCAACACTGAGTGAAGTGTCTTAAGTACGTTTAAGTCTCGTTCAAACTTTCCAGCTGTGGGGTAAGCGATCCTCTTACCCTCATGTTCCAGATCCTCATGTTCCAGATGAGGAAACTGAGGCTCAGAGGGGTGAGATTCACTTACCTGAAATCACATCAGTTATAAAAAGAACTAGAATTTGAACCTAGTTTTGACTCCATTTCGTGCTTTTTTACTGTGGTAAAAATCACCTAAAATTTAACCTTCTTAACCTCAACCATTTTTAACGTACAGTACAACAGCGCTAGCTGTGTGCACCCAGCTGTCCAACAAACTACTGGATCTTTTCATCTCGTAAAACTGAAACCCCGCACCCACTGGACAGCTCCTCTCCCTCCTCCCAACCCCGAAAGCTGCTTCCTGCTTCCAAGGGACTGACCACTCCAGATTCCCTGTGTAGAAGCCGCATCTTGCCACGTGCGTCTTTTTGTGACTAGCTGATTTCACTAAGTATAATGTCTGCATGGTTCAAATTGTAGCATATGACAGGATTTCCTGCTTTTTAAATGGAACAACATTCCATATTCCATTGCAAATATATCCACTCACCTATCACCCATGGACGTGTAGGGGATCTCCACATCATGGCTATCGTCGATAATGCTCCAACCAACATTGGCATGCAAGTACCTCTTTAAGATCCAAAATCCATTCCTACCCCTGAACTATTCTATCTCTGGGATCAGATGATGTTAGGTGTCCACGGAGTCTTTCATTCAGTGCTAATTCATTTCAATGTTAAATTAAGCAGGCAGACCTAGAGTACGCTAGGCCTGAGACAGCCCATGGCCCTGCCTCATGGCTCACAGTCCAGTTTTGGAGACAAACGTGTGGGCATTGAGGGCCATTGTTGTGTAGGGATGCCCAGGCAGATGCTTACCTAAGGAGTAGGGGGGTGTTTTAGCCTGGGCTTCCTGGGAAAGGAAACACCTGAGCTGATACCTGCTTATTTCCAACTTTAACATCAATGGGGTGGATGGGTGAGGTGGTGGCGCAAGGGGTTAAGCAACGCACTATGAAGCGTACCCAGCCACTGCAGCACGAGTTCGATCCCTGCTGCCGGCCAGGGAGAGGACCCACATGGTGCAACAGACCTCTCCTGGCTTGTCTGCTGCTCCCCTCAGCAGTGCACTTCAGTCAATCTGCCTGTTCTGCTCCCCACTCTTGTCTGTGGTGAATCCTCTCACCCCCCCACACCTCTGGCCTGTACCTCAGTTCCTGTATGTATAAATAAATAAATCTTAAAAACAAAACAAAACAAACACATCAACAAGGAACTGTTTCTTTATCCAAACCACTGATTAAAAAAGAAAGTTGATGAAGACAGGAACAATGAAGAAAGGCCAGATAATAGGGGGACAGGATGAGGGTGGGCCAAAGACAAATCAGGAGCACACCAGCTGTGTCTGCACAGCCCCATTTGGCCACAATCGACCTCAGCTTCTTCAAACCCTCACCCCACAGCCTCCTGTCTGCCCAGAATAAGAGAGACCCGTTTGAGCAGTCCCAGCGCCTCTTCAAAGCAGCCACCAGTCACTGCCCAGTCACCGTGCACAGCTCAGCAGCTCCGATCCGCATGCTGGTCACGTTCATGTACAGGGACAATGGCTGCTTGTACAAGCCTGTACCACAAAGCACCCCACAGACACTTCTTCCTCATCACCCAGTGAGAGAAGCTGGTCATCACCAGTGGCTCGAGGGAAAATAAGGCTCAGAGAGCTTCCCCATGAAGACTGACCCAACCCACCTTCTTTCCCCTACTATCCAGCAATCTGAACACAAACCTACCTAGTAACACAATTTTCATAATAACAAGAGCAAGCTGGCCTCTATGCCAATCTTCACAATACAAAAAAGAAACGCTTCATGAAGGAGGTGTTCCTGTCCCCCATTTACGGCAGACCATCAAATGACAACCAACAATCACTCCCCCTCCTTCACTAGTAACAGGACTACTAACAAATACATCTAACACAAGACCACCCAGATTAAGTCTCCACTTCTTAGCCTTTCTTGAGCTGTACTACCACAGGTCTACATTCTGGCCAATGAGATGTGAGTGGATGTGCCATGTGCAAACATCTAGAAGCTTTCTTAACTTCTAGGTGAAAAGCTGAGAGAGGTCAAAGGTCAGAGAGTCTGGGTTAAAGTGCGAGCTCTACCCTCTTGCTATGTGGCTGTAGGTCACAACACTCTCAACCTCAGTTTGCTCATGTGTGAAATGGAGGTAGTAAGAACCACCTCCTAGGCTGGGATGAGAATTTGATGACACAGAAACGCACTGTCAATGGCTTAGTGCAGTGGTTAACACACAAATGTTCAACAGCACTAGTCACCATTATCAGCATCACCTTTAACATCGGGATCAATACCGGCCTCCCAGACCTGCTGAAAGCACTACAATGTACCCAAGCACCGTACAAAGCACTATTTCTGAAACACCACAACTCTCGTAAGTGGCTGCCAGCTGTTCCTGAGCACTGGTAAGAGTTGGTGGCCACTGCTGGGGTCTCAACTATGACCAACACAGGTCCAAACGCACATCATGATGCTTGTTATTCTGACACAACCAGAGACAGGCTCTCCATCCAGCCCTGCGATTCCTTCCCTGGTAACAAAAGGCCAAGTGAGGGGCTCTTAGAGTCCCTTCTCATGGGGAACAGCTTCTATCTCCTGGGTGACTGTGGCTTCAAAGTCCTTCATCTGCATGGAATGATCAATTAAATTAAATTCAGATCAAAATGCTCACTGCTACTGATAATACTGTCTTATTAATCTATACTTTCAAACCACATTTGTTGGGTCTGAACCTGGGGTGCAAGGGTGACCCCGCAGAGCTGGGTGTGTGCTAAAGCCCACCTCAAGGAAGGATGGGGAGCCAGGAGGGCATTTAGAGGGGATGTCTGTCTGAATGTGGGTGATAAGGGTAGACTTTCCTGATGACCGAGAATTGCTAAGTGAGGAGTTAACTAGGTGTGGGAAGAGCTCATGCAAACTTCCTGTGGCTAGAGAAGGCTACAATTCTGAGGTAAATTTGGGCTCTTTCTACATCTTTTGTGTTAGAGAAAGTCGCTCAAGGTAGCAAGGAGGGCAGGCGGTTTGAGCAAAGGAACTAGACAGAGAACAGAGTGCTACTGTGTGGGGGAGGAGGAGAGATGATGTAAGACAAAATCCACACCATGAAGATTGGATTGTACTGAGGAGCGTGAGCAAGGGAGAGGCCTGAGCAAGAGAGGGACAGGGTCAGCCTTGTAGTTTAGAAAGATTCCTATGGCCCCCTCTGAGGAAGGTGGTTTGGTGGGATAGGACTTGAAGCTAGGAGACCAGGGAGGAAGCTGGAGCAAGAACCCAGTAATAACAGGAACTGTCTGTGTAAATATCACCTGCAGGAGCGCTGATGCTAGAAGACAAGTACCATTTCAAGCTGAGGTCTCCAAGAATGGGTGGGCATTACCCAGTGAAGGGAGGCCTTGCACCGCCATCTCCTGTGGTGGCAGAGACCAGGAAAAAGGCCACATGAGCTGCCCAGCAGAGGTCAGACCACAGGGCCTTTTAGGTCACAGGATGGAGTTTAGTCTTCTCTCCAAAAGCAACTAAAGGATCAAAGCATCTGATGGCAGAAGGACATGGTCAGGCTTCACTTAATGAACACTGATAGCACTACCACAAGGCCTGGAGCCAAAGGCCAGAGCCAAAGCCCAAGGATGGCTGCACTCTCCCAGCACAGTGAACACAACAAAAAGCAAGGCAGGCAGCATTCAGGAGGTGGCCAATCTTGTGTCTGAAATGCTCTGGGTGTTACAAAGATTTTCCTCCTTCCAGCGGACACCACCAGCTCTGCACTGAGGCCACCCTATGCAACAGAGCATGCCTCCACAAACTGAATGCCTCCAGTTCTTACCAACCTTTATTCTCAAGAATGGGGGCAGGCCTCCTGACCACCGACTGAATATTCTTCTGAGGAAACTGGCTCTTGTCTTGGCGTATTTCCAAGCCCAAATTTTCCCCAGGATGATGAGAGCCCACCCTCCAGGGGGTGCCCCCACCCAAAACCAGAGGTCAGTGACTCACAATCTTTTCATAGTACTCCCGCCGCCTCTCTGCCCTCTTCTTGTAGTCGACCATCATGCCTCGAAGCTTCCGCTCATGCTTCCGTGCCTCGTGCCACATGGTGGTGAGGCCAAGTCTGGAGCCTCAACCTGGGAGTGAGGGGAAGGGAGAGCCGGATGGGGGGATAAACACCATATGGACAGAATCAAAGTCACCCAAGATGGAGACAGAGCTGATCCTGAACACCAGCTCCAGGAACGGGAGGAGGCTGCACTGTACCGCAGCTGCTCCAGGCAAAGCCCCGATAACTCGGATCTAAGAGCTTGAGCATTCTGAAAAACCTTAAGGTGATTTGGGGGCAAGCACCCTAGGGAAAGCAGTGTCCTGGGTTCAGGGCTCTGGAGTTAGGAAGAAGTTTGGGGAAGGAAGGATCCAGTGTACGCAGACACTGGATTTCAAGGGCAGGGGAAGAGCTGAAATGGCTCCCACCAGGGACCATCCACAGCGGGTGGGGCTAGTTGGCAGAGGGATGAAGATGAAGACATAGGAGTTGTTTATGGGAAGAGAGTACGGCTATGGAGGTGGGGGTCGAGGGCAGGTGAAGGGCGTGGATTGATGACGACGACGTTTGGGGGAAGAACTTGGGGGAGTGCTGTTAAGAACAGAGCCCTCGGCGGAGCTGAGGTCTAAAGAAGAGACTCTCCTTTTAAAGAAGCCCCTTTAGAAGAGGGGAGGTAAAAAGGTAGCAGAGACTGAGGGAGATGGTGCTGGCAGACGGGAGGAGGTGGGCTTAGCTTCGAGGCCAGGTTTTGGGGCAGGGGTGGGGCGCGAGGATTTGGACAAGGTTTACCGACCCGGCCTGAGGGTTCGAGTGAAGTTTTATTGACAAGGGGGCGGGGCCTGTGCAAGTCGTGGGTTCGAAGGCCTGGTCCGACGCGGCGAGCTCGGGCCCTCGGTGGGGGCAGGGGCGCGGCCTAAGGCCCCGGCTGACCGGCCGGGGTGAGGCGGGCCGCGCTCGGGGGCGGAGCCGAGCAGAGGCTCAGAGAGCCCGGGGAGAGGCCGAGTCTGCGAATCTGCGCTGACACCCACCCGAAAACCAGGAGGTCTGGGCCCGCCGCCTGCACTCACCGGCTCGTCGCTGCCTCCTACCGCTGCGCTAGCGCGCGGCCCGCACCGGAAGCGGAAGTGGGAGGCCCTGCGAGGGGGGGAGGGTGGAGCGTGGCACTGCGCGCTTCCGCCGACGTGAGGGGCGGGGCCTGTCGAGAGGGCTGGCAGTGTGGGGCGGGGCCTGGGGGAGGGCGGTGGGAGAGGTGGAGTCGCCGGGAACTTGGAGGCGTTCCCCAGGCAGAAAGAGGAGAACCCCGAGGCTGAAAAACTCATATTTATTGGGAAGACTCTGAACAACCAACCAACACCCCCACCTTCAGGCCTGGGGGCGAAGGGCGGGGGACCTGCACCCTCCTCCCTGTGTCCTCTCCAGCATCCGCCTGGAGCAGGTGCCCCGCTCATGGGGGCTGAGGCAGTGAACCGAGACTTTTTTCTCTCCGGACTCGGTTTTCTCTTTCGTAAAATAGGCTCAAGGGGAAACCGGTGCCACGGAGCTTCTGGCCAGCGTTGAAGATGTCCGTTTCAGAAGGATGATGTCAGACGACTGATCCAGGCTATGGGGGTGCCGACATCCGGGCTGAGTTCCCGCAAGCCCGGTCCACCTCCCTCCCCACCCAGTGCCTCTCCTCCGGCACCGTGGGGGCTACGTGGCTTCAGGCCCTGGGGACAGGAGGCCGCCCCCAAAACCCGTCTCGCGGTACTGGTTGGGGAACATGTTACTGCCCACGAGGCTGGCAGTGCCCCCATCCCCGGGGCCCGGGGTCTGGTAAGAGTCCAGCGTTAGTGGCTCCGGGCCGGAGGACTCCCCGACCGCGGCCCCAGCACCTCCGTTGCCCATGACAGCGCTGGCCAGAGGGGGCGCCGGGTTCAGCATGTCCAGCATGTTGAAGATAGTGGGGGCCGTGGCATCGTAGGTGAATCCATCATCCAGGAGATCCGGCCCGCCAGGGGGCTCCAGGCCAGGGAGGGACACGTTTCCCGGGAAGTAGTCTGTGTCCGGCAGCAGGGCTGATGGCGGGAGGAATGGGCCTTCGGGGATTGAGAAGAGACGGGAAGTATGATGGGCCAACTTCTGGCTGAGTAGTAATTCCAGTGCGCTCCTCTCCCCACACCCCCAACGCCCAGTTAATGCATCCCAGTGTGGCCTCCTCTAAGCCCAAAGTGTACCCTTGAGCAGAGACAGTCACCGTTCCCATCACCAAACCAAGGCCAATAACAGTCAGGCACAGCCCCTGAATTGTGGAATCAAGGTTGGAACCTTATGACTGAAGTGCTAGGGAGATGTTCCTACAGAATGAGGAAGAGGGCCTCCCTGGTGGCCCAAGGGGTTAAGTCGCAGCACTACAAAACTATCTTGAAGCTATCCACAGCCACTGCAGTACAAATTTGATTCCCAGCCACACAGTGGGAGACCCAAGTGAGAAATTACCAGTTTGCCAATTGGAAGAAAAAGGATAAATATCATTATTGGAGATTCTCTTTGAGAAAAGACAAATCTTATTAGCAAAGACTATCTACACGTATCTCTGAAAGAGGCTGGGTTGCTGGGACTCTTTCTCAGCCTCCCTTGCAGTTTAGTGAGGTCATTCTGCTAACTGGAATGCAGGCAAGATAGCTAGAGCTGCAGCAGCTATTTTGAACCATGAGATGGAAACTGTGCTTTGACAATGGCAAGAGTGTGGGTCTCTGAGGATCATGTAGCCACCAAATTATCCCCGGATCACTTACCTCTAGCCCAAGAAAGGAAGCCCCTGTTATTGTGGGGTTTGCTGTGACTGCAGTTACACAACATCATAGTAAATACAGATTATGGTCCAGCAAGTCTCTTAATTCTTCTGAGCACTAACTTTGTGCCACTTGCCTTGCTAAGTAACTCTGCGACATGACCTTACAGAATTCTGGAAAGGGCTCTGAAAGGTAGGGTTTCCATCTGACAATGAGTAAACTGAAGCCCAAAGAGATCACACAGTAACTAAATCATGGCCCAGAATTCAAATCCAGTCTGGTTCCCAAGGCCATGTTCCTAACTATTATATAGTCCCAGGGCAACTTTGCCCCAAGGATATGAGAGGGGGACTTTAGGCACTGGGAAACGGGATGGTGGGAGAGGTAGATGAGTGGCAGGTGACTGATGAGGAGTGACTCTTGAGGGTTAGGGATTGAAGGTTCATGAGATGGGCTGAACTGGGAGTTGCTAGAAGTGGAGAAGTTGGGGGGCTACCAGCTGCAGAGGGTGGGCCCCATGGCCCACTTGAATCTCCACGGTGGAAAGACCGGAGTGGGCCAAGATTGCAGGTTGGGAGCTGGGAGCCCTGGATTCCCCGGGGACAGAGTCCTTAGAGGTAGCAGTCAGTGGGTGGAAGCTTGGGGGTGGCGGGTAGCCAGGTAGGGTTTGGGTTCATGGGAACTGGAGGCTGGTGTGAGTGGAGATAAAGGCAGGAGAACAGGCCCATCACAGACTGGGAGAAGCAGGCTCTAAATTCTAGGGGGCTGGCACTGACAACCACCTCTGTTTTGTCTATCATCTAAGCCCTGGTGCCAATTTCACATAAACCAACACTCATCTATATAGATGTCCAGGGTCCCCTGCCTGTTCCACCACAGACTAGCGAGCAGTGTGACCTGAGGCAAGAGACACACCTCTCTGGGCCTCCATTAATTTACCTGTAAAATGGAGAAGGGGCATGTGGGCAAAGCACATCTGTGCTTACCATGGTGCCTGTTAAAATAAATCATGGGGTCTCTGGTGGTGCAGCAGGTTGAGCGCTACACTGTGAAGCATCCACGGTTCAGCAGCCCGAGTTCAATCCCTGGCCAATGAGTGAACCCATATGGCGCAGCAGACCTCTCCTGCCTCCCCACTGCACCCCTCAGCAGTGTGTTTCAGTTCTGCTCCCCACTCTGTCTTTGGTGACTCCTCTCGTCTCCCATGACTCTGGCCTGTACCCCAGCTCTTGTATGCATAAATAAATAAATCTTTTTTAAAAAATAAAATAAATACATGAAGTCCTCCCTGGTGGCACAAGGACTAAAGTCTCAGCACTATCAAGCTACCACCAGCCACTGCAGCCTGAGTTCAATCCCCGGCCAGGGAGGGGACCCACATGGTGCAGCAGACCTCTCCTGCCTCGCCCGCTGCTCCCCTCAGCAATGTGTTTCAGCAGATCCGCCTATTCTGCTCCCCACTCTGTCTCTGGTGAACCCTCTCACTTGCACCTCCACCCCTGCATCTCTGGCCTGCACCCAAGTTCTTGTATGCATAAATAAGTAAACAAAAATATTTAAAAATAAAATAAATACATGAAGTCTTAAAAAGCCAATGAGGTGGGTGTGTGATGAGGCTTTTCCAACGTGCCCCCAAGACTCAGAGGCAGAGCAACCTGGCGAAGGTCACACAGCAAGTAAGTGGAGTGGCCCCAGGGAGGCGAGCCTCCTGACCAGAACTGCAGTTCTTTCCACTTTCCACGCTATGTTGCTGGCAAAGCAGTGAGTCACTGGCCAGAGCTCTTTGGGGGTCTGGAGAGGCCAGACAAGCAGGGCTGCACTTCACCCTCGGTCCACCCCAGGGTTAGGGGCTTGCCGAGCCGGGACCCACCTGAGCCGTGGCTGGGCAGGAAGTGGTCCAGGAAGGCTGGCTTTTTCCTCCGCCGTTTGCTCTCGATGCCATGGGGGTCTGGGGAAAGACAGAGGTGAGGAGCCCCAGGTTCCAGCAGTCCCTCCTTCCCAACCAGGTGCAGGGGGTTAGTCACCCCCTCCCAGGGCCCTGCGGGTGGGTAGGACTGGCGGGGACATACCAGAGCTGTTCAGCTCCCCAAGGACATCAGGCATCCCCCGCTTCCGCTTCTTGTCAACACCATAGCTATCTGCAGGAGATACCAGAGGAAAGCAAAGTAATCTGTTAATAATAAGAATTAAGAATTTATATAGGGCCTCCCTGGTGGCACAAAGGATTAGGTTGCAGCTCTAAGAATTTATTGGCCGCTGGAGTTCGATCCCCGGCCAGGGAGGGGACCCACATGGTGTAGCAGACCTCTCCTGCCTTGCCCACTGCTCCCCTCAGACTGTGTTTCAGTCAGTCTGCCTGTTCTGCTCCCCACTCTGTCTCTGATGAATCCTCTCACATCCCTGGACTCTGGTCTGTAACCAGCTCTTGTATGCATAAATAAATAAATCCTTAAAAAGAAAAATTTATATTTATATAAACCATTTAGAAAGTTGCTGAGCTGTTTCAGTTCTTGGCCAACCAATGCAAACAGATGTCCATACTTATTTAATCAGAAACCCAAATCCACTTCTAGCCACACTGGCCTCTGTTGGTCCTGGAATACCCCAGGCATAATCCTGCCTCAGGGCCTTTGCAATTTCCATTCCAGCTGCTTAAGACAGGTGCAGTGGGGTTAGTCACCCCCTCCCAGGGATGACTCCCACCACTTCTGAACTACTTAGTCATCCTCCTGTTGTCAGCTCAGCTGTCCCCTCCTCCAGGAAGCCTTCCCTGACTCCAAAGGCTGAGTTAAGTACTCCCGCTGGACAATTTGAGCCCCCTGAGCAATCCTACCCCAGTCCTGCCATCGCTGATTGTCACTGTATGAGAATGAATCTGCCTCCCCCTTCCCACCACCATCATGAGAACTGGGCTGGGGGTAACTCAGTCACAGCTGTGTCCCCAGCACTACCCAGCCCAAGTCCAGGGGTGAGCAGACATGCTGAGGGAGCAACAACTGAATACTCTCCAAGTGCCATGAGATGGTCCTGTTACATGAGATGGTCCTGTTACTGTCTCTGTTCTGCACAGGAGACTAAAGCTAGGGGAGGGCCAGGTTACATAGTCAGTGGCAGCCGGGATCTGAACCCCAATCTGTGAGTTCTAGTTCTGCCTCTTCACCTTTCCCTTCTGGGTTGCCCCAGGCAAGGCCAAAACCCAGGTCTGGGGTGGTGGCTTATGTGGTTACCATGGTCCCGGGGCAGGTATGTGAAGGGCAGAGGCTCGCTGCAGACCCCGTCGGTGAGGCGCTGCAGGTAGACGTTCACGGTCACAGGCTCAATGATCTCCAGGTCCTCGTATGGAGGTGTCTTGAACACGATGGCGATTTGGCGGTGCACGTCGGCCTGGGAGAAGTCAGCCCGGCCTTCCCAGGAGGCCCTGCTGAACACCACCGATATATCCTCTGGCGGGAAAGTGGGATGTCAGCTAAGCCAGGACACTGGCCCACTGGGCCCCCAACTCACTCAGCCTCTCCCAGTCAACATCAGTATTCCTAGGAGGGGCCTCCCTGGTGGCGCAAGGGGTTAAGCACCTCACTATGAAGCATCCCCAGCCACCGCAGCACAAGTTCAATCCCTGGCCAGGGAGGGGACCCACATGGTGCAGCAGACCTCTCCTGTCTCCCCGCTGCTCCCCTCAGCAGTGTATTCAGTAGATTTGTCTGTTCTGCTCCCCACTCTATTTCTGGCGAACCACCCCCACACCTTTGGCCTGTACCCCAATGCTTGTGTGAATAAATAAATGAGCCTTTGAAAAAAATATTTCTAGGAATAAAACTAATCATTATTGGCAGCTAACTTTGTGTTGTACACCTACTGTGTGCCATCACTAAGTATTCTGTGTATATCTTGTTATCACATTTAGTTCTAACAACCGAAGAGGCAAATAGAATTAACGTCCCCCCACTACATCGTATTCTGCAGTGCACTGAGGGGACCCACAGACTCAGTATATTGTGTGGCTTATTAGAGCAAAACAAGACCAAGCATACTCAGTAAAGCAAAAAGGTGCCCAGCAAAGTCCAGCAGAACCCAGGCATGAACTCCCAAGAGTGCTCTCCCAGCGCAGCCACACAGGAGACACTATTTCCCCCCAGTAACAAACTATGATCATTTTTATTTTCCTGAGACTCTCATGTGTGTTTGACCCTGGACTGGGCAGGTCTGGGTCTGCTCACCAAGACAACACTAGCTCCTGCCTTTCTGACCCAGTGGGGAAGACAGACATTAACTATATAATCATACAACCTGGGAAAGGATTGAAGAGGGGGGACCCCCCACCCGGGGCTGCAGCCTATTCTCTGATGTCCTTCCCTTTCCCTACAACAGACTCAGTTCTTCTAAGGACCCAATCTGCTCCTACCACAGGACCTTTGCACTTGCTGTTCCCTCTGCTAGAATACTTTTCCCTAGGGGGACACGCAGATCTTCATGGCTCTGATGTCATCTCCTCAGATGGGTCCTGGTTGACTCCCCTAAGTAAAACTGTATCTCCCTCCAACCATTCCTCTCTGCTCACTCTCTCAATCCTTTCTCTACCTGCCTAGTTGACCTTGAACCACTTACTTGACCTTGGCACCTCTCACCACCAGGCATACTCCATGCTTCACTGCTCTATCGTGGTTATTGTCTGCCATCCCCACTCAAAAGCGGGACCCACAAGAATAAGGTTTCCTCTATCTTACTCGCTGCTGCCCAGGTACCTAGAATGAGCACTTAGTCACTATGTGTCAAATGGTGAAAGAAGATTCCCTCTGCTGTGTGAGCCACAGGCCCAGGTGGGGATAGGGGACAGGCAGGGGAGGAAACTCCCATGGAGCAGAGACCCACAGCAATCCAAGAGCTTGGGTCTTTCGTGGAAGATCAAGATTACATGTGGGGTTCAAGTAAGTCAACCCACGTGACTCCCCGTACAGGTCAGGACTCCGAGAGTGTAATCACCACCACCGTTACGATTATGTTTTCATCCTCACCACCCTCACCGTCAAACACAACTCTGAAAGTTGCTTTGTTCAAGGTGGCGTTTCAAACTTGCCTCTTTTCCCTCATTTAAAAAAGCACTTCAGGGGCCTCCCTGGTGGCACAATGGGTTAAGCAACACACTATGAAGCAAACAGCAGCCACTGTAGTACGAGTTCAATACCTGCCACCAGTCGGAAAGGTGACCCACATGGCGCAGCAGACCTCTCCTGCCTCACCCACTGCTCTCCTCAGCAGTGTGTTTCAGTCAATCTGCCTGTTCTGTTCCCCACTCTGTCCCTGGGGAATCCTCTCACCTCCCACAATTCTGGTCTCTACCCTAGCTCTTGTATGCATAAATAAATCTTTTTAAAAAAAAAAAATAAAAAGCACTTCAGGATTGAAGACAAATGCCACCTTGTCATAGCGTCTCATCTTCTCCCCCAACTCTTTTTTTATATTTCATCACACAAGAAGTGGTAAAGAGCAGAGATCACCTGAATTCCAACCCTGTCTCTGGCTATCTGACCTTGAACCACTTACTTTGGTTTCCTCACCTATAAAATGGGGTAACGGGCGCTAACGCACAGAAATGTGGGGTGACCGGAAGACCTAATCACGAACGAGCCACCCAAACGTTCATGGAGCTTGGCACACAGCAAGAGCAAGGCCTATGGTAGCTCTTTCTGACTGTGGGTGAGGTTCCCGATGACAGAACCACGTGACAGAAAGTGCAAAGGACACAGAGAAGGTCTGCTGAGTAAAAAGGAAGGCTCCCTCCTGTCCTCTGCCCATTTGGCCCTGGATGAAGGTTTATTGTTTGTTTTAAGCCCTATCTGAAGAAGGGACATTTGAACAGATGTGAATGAGGGGACGATGCCTTTCCTGTATCCCCCTTTTCTTCACCGGTAGCCCCATCATCACACAAGAGGGCCCTGAGCATTTTTTTACTCAGCTTCAAGAGTTTAACAGCAGTCTCCTCGTAAGCAGCGAGCTTACGAGGCCAAGGCCTGCCTGGCACTCAGGGGCGCCAGAGCAGACAACCTTCCTCTCTGCACGGGAATGAGTGTGTGAATGAACCGATGAGCTGATTCTGTCTGACTCCAAAGTCAGAGACCTGAATCCTTCTGCTCTGCTTCCCCGGGTTAACGAGCTCCTCATTAGCCTCTCACCCGCGGGGTTCCCTGGTTTCTCCTCCGAGCCAGCAGAGCCCCCTGAGCCCACTCACTGCCCCAGGCCCCTCACCTTTCTGCACCTTGTCACAGAGCAGGTAGAGCTCCTCGCCGCCCGTGCACGGCCCGCTCTCCTTGTTGATTCGGCAAATCCTCAGCTCTGATGTGTTTGTGGACTCTGAGAGGGAGCAAGAGGACATGAACATGGAAGAAAAACCAGAATGCAGTCATCCCCCCTCACCAGGTATGCGTGGGTGGCCACCTGCCTGGGGAGAAGTGAGAAATGGATAAGGCAGGGCATCTGGTCCTCCTTGAACCCATGGCTCAGGCTTGGATAGGAGGGGGCGATAGAGAGTCTTCCATGTTGAAGACCCAAGAGTGTGAGTGTCCAGTCAAAAGGGACCCTCAAACCTCAAAGACCCTTGGCAGGACAGAGGTCGGAGACAGCGCGTAGGGGATGGTTAATGGCCTGAAATCTACAGTGGACACCGGTTGCTCTGCCCATTAGCAATCCTGGTCATTTTTCTGTTACAAGCCCCTCAATTTTCCTTCAAGAGACCCCCCCACCCCCATGCAGACTGAGGAAATGGGTAGGGCCAAGCCTACTCCTTAGCTCAGGTCATGTGTTTCCAACCCAGCCAATCAGAGCATCACCTCTCTCTGTCCATAGCTGATTGGTGAGAAAGGAGCACATGACTAAAATGAGGCCAATGAGAGACAACCCTGAGACTTTGAGCAAAATTATTGGGTCAGAGAAGCTCTAGGGGCAGGGAAGAGATACCAAGATGGCAGGATACAGACCTCTAGCTGCACACAGTCTTTTTGCCCTGCATGAGAAGCCCTGACAAGAGTGCCTCCAAGAAGGAGGAAGCACAGCTGAGCAACCAATGAAAAAGGTTGCTAATGACATCAGTGATGACCTGGATATAGCCAGACCTGAGGGCTATGCTACCTCTGGATTTTTTTAGTTAATGGAACACATTCTTTTTATTCTTCCCTCTGTTTGAGCTGGATTCTATCACTTGCACACTTAAAAGCCCCAACTGAATGAATACACTCCACATTTCCATGCTGTGGTGGTCACTGTAGCCTGTGACCCTAACAGCAAATTCCCAGTCCCCTCTTCCATGCCCATACCCCTCTAGCGAAGACTAAAAAAAAAAAATTGCTTTCCCAGACTCCCTTGCAACTAGCAATGACCATGGCACCAATTTATGGCAAATGAGGTAAGCAGAAATCTACCAGCAGAATGCTGAGGAATACGCTATTTTGTCTATAAAAGAGAGACACAGGGGGCCTCCCTGGTGGCGCAGGGGATTGAGCGCCGCACCGTGAAGCATCCATGGCACAGAATCGTGAGTTCAATCCCCAGCCAGGGAGGAGACCCACATGGTGCAGCAGACCTCTCCTGCCTCGCCTGCTGCTCCCTTCAGCAGTGTGTTTCGGTCAATCTGCCTGTTCTGCTCCCCACTCTATGTTGAATCCTCTCGCCTCCTGCGACTCTAGCCTGTACCCCAATTCTCCTATGCATAAATAAGTAAATCTTTTAAAAAAAGAGAGAGAGAGAGAGAGAGCAACACAACATTACTTGGCCTCTTTCTCAGGTCACCGTAAGCTGTACCAGTTACTCGTCCTACAACACAAGGAGGTCCTGTTTCCATAAGCGACACAGTAAATGCTGACCCTGGGAATTCTGCAGTGTGCTACCTGGACAGTCTCACAGGGCAATACTTGAACACAAACATGACATCTGGAACTGTGGCAGCCACTGCACGGCCATGAGGGAAAGGCCAAGAGAGTCAGACGGCTGCCGGACCAGCCACTGCTGAGCAGTTGAGCCAACAGGAATAGACTTAAAAATGGAGACAAAGAAAAGTAAGTCACAAGCTGTTTGCTGAGGCCACAATACATGTAGGGTTTTCTGATGCCTGAGGCCAACAGACACGGCACCCCCAACTCACTCTTGTCGTAGACGGGCTCAGACAACACCGGATCCATTCGGCGCATCTGTCCCTGCTGGTCCCTGTATGAGGCCTGGAAGCAGATCCTCACCACATTCATGTCCACCTCCTGATGGTTCTTCAGGGACCCAGCTATGGGGGAGAAGCGCAAAGGTAGAGGGTGGGAGAGGTGGAGGCACGAAGGGGTCGTGGGAGGGACAGGGTGGGCAGGGAAGGGAAGGGGCTGGAAGACATGGTAGGGACTGGAGAAGGCAAGGAGACAGGGGCAGGCAGAGGGTTCGGGAGTATGGGAGGACCAGGCCAGGCACAAGGACTCACCATTGTAGGGGTCAATGCCCAGCTGAATCTTCCGCTCAATGGCGGCTTCAATCTCCTTCTTCCTCACACACTGGATGCCCAAATTGTTAAAGCTGGGTAGGGGGAGATGGAGAAGGGAGGTTACTTGCAAGGGCCAGATACAGCCCTAATCCATAGGAGGGTTCCATCAAATGCTACCTCAGGGGTCACAGTATCAGGGGCCCAGGAACAAGAATGAGGAACTATCTGGGGTTCAAATCCCTTAGGAGTGTCAAGGATTCTTTAGCAAACCTGGAGACACACCTAAAGTTATTGTTATTGCATGCACATACTAGCCAACCTCACTTGCGATAAATAAAACAACAAATTAAACATCAATGTGATGTGAATTTTTTAAAAAACAAATACCCTCTGCTGATGGGGTTGTGGAGAACCAGGCACTCTGACCCACTGCTGGCAGCACTGTAAATTGCTCCAGCAATTACATTTTGGAGGACAATGTAGCAGTATTCACTCATTCCACAGATATTTCCTGAACACTTACTGTGTGCAGGCACTGGGATAGGCTCTGGGCAATATAGCAGGAAACAAAGAGACACAATTACTACCCTCACAGACACTTTCATTAAATTTAGAAATCACTAAATGCATAAATATACAGACTCGCAGTCACAATTTCATTTCTAGAAATTTACCCTAGAGGTGATATTTATGTAAAGTCATCCATTGCAGCATGGTAAGTAATAAAGCCATGAGGGCCTAAAATCATAATAGGTGCCCATTAATAGGATACTTGTTCTGTGAACAAGTGTATGTTCATGCACACACAACTGGAATACTATGCAGTAGGTAAAAAGGATAGGGCCGCTCTAAATGTACTGATAGGAATGGTCCCCGAGATGTACAGGAACAAGGAGAAAAAGTCTGCCACCATTTATGTTAGGAAGGATATATATTCCTCCTAATATATATCCATGTATATATTTATATGTGTAAATATATACATATGTATATATACTTACATAGCATATCCTTAGTTGCCTACAGGAAGGAATACTGGTAGTTGGAGCAAAAATGGAAGGCAATTTATTTTTCACTGAATATCTTTTCTGAGCCTTTGTTAAAAATACATAAATTATAAAGCGAGAGAGAAAGACCAGATTTTAGCCATAAAGTCAAGTGCAGAGTCAATCCAGCTCTGCCATTGGCTCTCTGTGTTCCCTCACCTCAGTCTCCTCCTCCATGAAATGGGGCTAAATAGAATATGTAGGAATGTGTGTGCGATAGGCTTCCAGGCTCAAGGAATCTCTTTCCCCTCCTCCCCCAGGCCTCAGTTTCCCCATCTAGGAAATGTAGCAGGAGAGTGTGGCCCCTTGCCCCTCAGACTCCCCATGACCCAGGGGGAAGGATTGGGGTTCAGGGGTCGGGTACCTGTGCCGGGGGCTGACATGAGGCCGGAGCCGCACCCTGCAGACGCCGTCGGTGCAGTCTTTCCCCACCAGGCTGTGAGGGTGCACTCGGTGGGGCCAGTCCTTCCACACCAGACAGGCGGTCACCTCCACCTCCCGCAGCCCTCCACAGTCCCGGAGCTGCAGGAAGACAGGGGCTCTTGGGGGTCCTGTTGTAGTCACCTGTACCCATCCAATGCTCTTGGAAGTTCCCCACCCATCTATCAGCCCCTGTCTTTCCAGGATGAGGATGCTTGAGATCTTCACCGGAAGGCTCCCAACTGGTGACTGGGGGTGTCATAGGATACCAGCTGCTGAACAGATGGGCTTTCTGTGGCTACTCAGACTTTAAAAAACGGGGTCACACAGAGTCTCCACGTCTGGTCACAGATAATACTAATGACCAAGGGAGAGCAGCACGTTGGCAATGGACAGACCTGGAGAAAGCATCATGACCAGGCTATGGAGATCAGTACCATCATTCCCAGGCCCCAGAGCCCTGGTACCCCGGATGGGAAGTGCTGGAAAGGACATAACATCATCTGGGCGACAGTACCTCCAGAGGCACATCACCTGAGTCTCATTGTGGGGAGACATCACACAAGCGTGTCGGGTCAAAAATATCAGCTTCATGAAAGACAGTGAGAAGATGGGAGTCATGTTTTTGGGTTAAAAGAGACCAAGCTAGGGCCTCCTTGGTTGCGCAAGGGATTAAGCACCACACTATGAAGCATCCGCAGCCACTGCAGCACGAGTTCGATCCCCGGCCAGGGAGGTGACCCACATGGCGCAGCAGACCTCTCCTGCCTTGCCCGCTGCTCCCCTCAGCAATGTGTTTCAGTCTCTCTCCCAGTTCTGTTCACTCTATCTCTGGTGAATCCTCTCACCCCCCACACCTCTAGCCTGTACCCCAGTTTTGTATGCATAACTAAACAAATCTTTAAAAAAATAAAAGAGATCAAGTTAAATTTTTTGCTCCTTAGGTGTTTCTTTTTTTTTTTTTGCCCCGGCTGGTAGTATTACAGTATACACGTGTATAAAAATTCATAGAGCTGTACCCTGAAGATTTGGCTGATTATAATTTTAAAAAATGCTTTTAAGGTGACTAGAAAGAGACAAGGTAACCAAATGCAACAGCTAATCCTTTTGGGTCCTGGAATAAAGGGGAAGAAACAAGTGTAGGACACACTTGGGGACAACAGGGAAATTTAAGTGTGGACGATATGTGTATTAGCTGACCTTATGAGCTAGTGTTTATTCCTCTGGGGTGGTCACAGTAGGCTAGTGTGGCTGGGGCTTGTTACTTGAAGATGTGTGCTGAAGTTTCTAGGTATCTACAGCTCATTTTCAAATGGTTCAGTAACAACAAATAAGAAAAGATATTTTTGTGTGTACACACATGTGTGTATGTGTGGGGGAGAGACAGATACAGCAAATATGGCAACTTGTCAACTGGTAAATATAGGTGAATTGCTGGACTATTGTGCTTGTTGGACTGTTCTTTTCATTTTTCTACAGATTTAAACTTTTTTCATCTAAGCTCCTCGAAATGTGGATATTTAACCTGCAATTTTGTGTACATATCCTTTATCCCTCAATGAAACTTTTAAAAAAGACTAAAAAGTTTCTTTTTAACACAAAAATTAGAGGATATTTGGAGCCATTTAAAAAGTATGAAACAGCCCATTTTTCCAGATTTCCAGATTCCCTTTTTAAAAAGGGAAGTTACCACAAACAGTATTGGAATTCCTGCACGCAGCAGCCACAGGTGGCGGAGGAAGGAAATCAGTCTTTTCGAGGGGCGCTTGGCTTTCCTGGGTCACCCGCTGTGCCCTGTTTGCATCAAAGATCCTCTAAAATGTGCCGGAAACCTATGCCCAGAACCTATAGAGGCTAAAATGCCTACACAACACAATGAGTCTGAGTCTCAGTGGGAGAGTACTGCCCTCTAGTGGCCGTTTTGGGGTACTGAGGGTGATTAAGGCGGGGATAGGGACCCCAAACAGACAGCAGACAGTGCCAGGGGCACAACACTGCGTGCAAAACAGGAGTCTTGCAAGCCTTCTGAGCATCAGTGACAAACTGTTTAAAAATGATCAGGGCTCAGCACCTCGTTGTTTCATCGGTTGAGTATCTCTCCCATCACTGAGAAAGACACTGACTTTTCAAGGACTCCAGCAACCATGTTTGTGGAAGGAGACTGGATTCTGTTTAGACTGAGAGTCGTCTGCCACTTTGAAAATTTCATCAGCAAGGGCAGTCTGGGTAAGTGGCTTGAAGGCCCGGAGTGGGGGCCGTCGCCAGGGCATTCTGCATTCAGGGCTGGTGCACTCAAGGTCACAGGCCTCTGTCACCTTTGTTCCGTGTCTCCAGGGCTAGGCCCAGGCGTTCACACGGAGATATAAATGTGCAGGTATTTCCCCTTCATATTCAGGCTTGAGCAGTATGCACTTGGGGTGATGATGAGCTGAGGAAGGTAATATGGTCTATAATTTCACTGGGTCACACGGGTTTACACCGTTCACTGAATCAGCCCCTACTTCTATATTAGGAGAGTCTACAAAGGCCAGAGGTCACAGTTTCAGGATTCAAGACTTCAGGGCTGAAAGTTTTTCACCCACAATGTGAATGAGACATCAGGCCTTGGTGTAAATCAGACCAGGCAGCCTATGCAGCTCTCTCACTGGCCGTACGTGACAAGCCTCTCTGGACTCACTGTCCTGACCTGTCAAACAGGTAGCTGCTCAGTACTTGGGCTTTAAGAGCATGTAATGAATGGAGTAATTACTAGAGTCAACTTGCTGTGTGCCCTTGAACAAGTAATTTACCCTCTCTGAGCTTGTTTCCTTCTCTAAAAAATGGACATAAAAATCCTGAATAAAAAAAAAAATCCTGAATCCAGAGGCAGACACAGGTTATCTGCTGTTGTTGGACACTTACTGTTCTAACTCCTTGAAATCAAAATCAACACTGAGTCAGAACAATTCCACAGAGGGTCCTCCCTGGTAGCGCAAGGGGTTAAGCACTGCACTATGAAGCAGCCACAGCCACCGCAGCACGAGTTCAATCCCCGGCCAGGGAGGTGACCCACATGGTGCAGCAGACCCCTCCTGTCTCCCTGCTGCTCCCCTCAGCAGCATATTTCAGTAGATCTGCCTGTTCCACTCCCCACTCTGCTCTGGTGAATTCTCTTACCCCTGCACCTCTGGTCTACACCCCAGTTCTTGTATGCATAAATAAATAAAATAAGTCTTTAAAAAAAAAAAGCTGGGCTAGACATAAAGTTGGAAGAACGAACAGATGAACTGCTTCAGGACCATTAAGGGGCCACTTCCCCTCACTGCATAACACTTGCCCCATTCCTGAAATTCAGAGACCAGGGAAACATGCATTTCAAGCACAGTATGACTGGCTTAATAACATCTCCAACAGCCATGGACCACATTCCCAGCGGGGGCCCGGCAGGCTGGGCTGTCTCGGTGTGTGTGGTTACATGCTGTGACATTTGCACAATGAAATCAGATGCATCGCTCAGGCTGCACCTCTCCACCCCCCGTTGTGAAGTCACATGTGACTATAAACCCCCTTTGTAAACGGAAGGCTGACAGCCAGCGTGCTACTTAATCACCCACCGCGATGATGCCTGAACCCCCTCAGACAACAAGCACCCAGCCAAGGAAAGGGGGCGTGCACGCCGGGCTGGTCATGTGCACTTGATGGTCCATTGCACAAGCAAGAGAGCTGAAGCCAAGGGGAGCTGCGCTTGCCTCAGTTCACACAGCTGGTGAGCACACAACAAGGAAGGACACAGACCCAAGCCTTTCTGACTTGAAGGCCCAAATTTGTAATCACTGTGGTGATAGCTCAGGCAATCACACCAAAAAAAAACCCTATGTGTGAAAATGCACTGAGAGAGAAAAGAGAGAGAGGGGCAGGAGACCTGGTGAAAGGGGGCAGGGGTCAGAGAGGTGTCCTGGAAGTGGGCTGGGGCCTCTGGGTGAGCAGGTGACCAGGCCGCAGGAGGAAAGCACTCCAGGGAGGAGGAGGGGCAAGGGCACAGGCCTGGGGCTGGGGGGTGGTGAGCGAGGAGGGCTTGGCAGGAATGGGCAGCTGAGTCAATGAGAGGTGTTTGGGGACCAGGGAAGAGGTTGGGCTTCCTCCTGAGGGCACAAGAGAGCCCAGAGAGTGATGTAGAGGGCCCCTCTGGCTCTCTTGTTGGGGGAAATTTGGAGACATCTAGGAGCTGGTGACCAGGGAGGAAACTGGCCTCTAGGGAGCAACTGGGGCTGAGCCCTGGGCTGTGGGCAGTGGGGTGTTTGGTACTCAGTTCAAAAGCCTGTGAAGACTCCATATTGGGCAGGTTCAGGGAACCAAGGCTCTCAGGAGCTGCTGGGACCAACAAGCATAGGTCCAAGTCCTGGCGAGGACAATTTAGCCACAGCCATCAAAGTACCTCTGACCAGCAATTCCACTTCCAGAATTTCTCTCATGACAGGAATGAAGGAAATAATAGATGAACTGAATGGCTCTCTAACGCCTGCTTATAAAAGCAGGAGACTGAGAACCTTTGGGGGCAGGGGAGCGGGGGAGGTGGGGGCTGGGAGCATTAGTGGGGAGAGTTTTGTTCATCTTACAGATTGGATTTTAATTGTTACATTAATATGGATCTTCATGTTTCTGAAAGGTTTAACCACTCACATCCAGTGATTCAAAATTTTGAAACAGGCCCTCCCTGGTGGTGCAAGGGGTTCAACACTGAACTATGAAGCCTCTGCAGCCACTGCGGTGGAAGTTCCATCCCCAGCCTGGGAGCGGACCCACATGATGCAGCAGACCTCTCCTGCATTGCCCACTGCTCCCCTCAGCAGTGTGTTTCAGTCAATCTGCCTGTTCTGTTCCCTACTCTGTCTTACCCCACACACACATCTGGCCTATACCCTAATTCTTGTATGCATAAATAAATAAATCTTTTAAAAAAATTTTTTGGAAACAAAATTATAATGTATATGGTCACAAATCTTACCCATACCTCATCTACTCAGCTCTCTCACCTGACAGGAATCATCTTTATTTATTTTTGCTTTTCCTCCCAGATTTGTGTATGCATATGTGAATATGTGAATATGTAAAAGCTTAATTTCCTTCCTCTTTTTAAAACAAAAGGTGGCATAACAGTCCCTGCAGGTTTCTGTACCTCAATTTTTTTTTTTTTTTTTTGATCTGAATACATGTCTGAGAGACACTTTCCTGTCTGGGGAAACATTCTCATTTAGAGCATTTTCAGCATGTATGTGTTTATATCTGCACACCTACACAGGTATATTTGCTATGTCTGTTGAGGTTCTGAGGTTCACTGTATATTTCACCGTCCCTTAGTAAGTTTCAAACTCTTCACCCAACAAACCTGGCTGCAAAGGATCACCCACCCGGAACGTCCCATTTCCAGCCAAATACAGGCATCCAAGATGGACCCCAAGAAGTGGGGTTCGCTGGCCCTGAGTGATGATACGCTAATACTCACAGCTAGTCTTTGTCCTGCTGGACCCTGGTAGAGTTACCTCAGCACATGCTCTCCTTTCCTCCCCCCACAGCCCAGGTGGTCGGCTATTGTTATTATTATCCCATTTTGTAGAGGAGGAAACTGAGGCACAGAGGGACCACGGAACCTGCCCTGGGCGGCACAGCTAGTACAAGGCAGAGCCGGGATGCGAACCCAGACATTGTGGTTCCTAAGGTCTCGCTTATGAACCAGGGGGCTGCCCTGCCTTTTCCCGCCAGATGCCTGGAAGGGGGCTTTCTCTGACAGCCCTTTTGAAGTGGGGGGTTGAGGGTAGTAGTACCCGCTCGCTCGCACCATAGCAGCCGCGATAGTAACAACCACATAAGCACAGGCAAGGCGCGCGCGCGAATCTGGGACAGGAGGTTGTGCCCCACCGCCCAGTGCCCACCTCGATGGCAGGCAGCGTCTTGCTGGCCTCGGTGCTGCTCTCGCCGAGGATGCTGCCGGCCGAGCGGCCCTCGCACTCGTAGCGGAAGCGCATGCCGCGCTGCTTGGGCTGCTCGGTGATGACCAGGTGTGGCCGTGGCCCGGGACCTGGAGCAGGTGCCACCAGGCGGCCCAGCGGGCCCCCCCAGGCCGGCGGCGTGGCCGGGGGCGGTGGCGCGGCAGGGCCCAGCGTGACGGTGCTCAGGGTGCTCAGCGGTGGGGCCCCCCCACGAGGCACCAGGCGAGGCAGCCCCACGCCTGGGCCGGGCGGCGCCTCCTCCAGGCCGAAGCCATTCTCCTTGATGTACTCATCGATGATCTCTACGGGAGAAGCAAAAACTGGGGTGACGCTGCTTATCAAGCAAAGGCTGGATTAACCCCAGACCTGTGCCACCCGCGCCTCTTCCAGTCCATTTATTTCCTCCGGACAGACGGCTTGCCGGAGCGCCCAGAGCAGGGGCCTCCGCTCCCAACCACAAAGCTGCCCCTGCTCCTGGCCACAGCCCCTCAGCATGCCCCAGTTGCTGAAAAGCCTTGGGGAGGGGCCTTCTGCGTGCTGGTTTCTCCTTCTCCGGTTCTGCCCATATCCACTCTCCGGGCTCCTAAATCCCTGCCCCATCACCTCTCACCTGGACAAAGGGAGGGGCCCAGCAGCCGCTGCCCCGCCTCTGGCCCGGTTGAATAAGGAGGAGAGTAATAGCTGCTCTGCCCAGCAGTTCCCATCTCAGGAAGCACCAGCGCCCACAAAGTGCTCCAGCTGGAAGGACCCACATCTTTGCTAATTGCTCCTGAGCCCACATGTGCCCTGTCCAAAACAGGAAATGCTTCTCCTGCCTCCACGAGATCTGTTTCAAGCCCGTTCTCCCCAGCCCAACACCTCCCCGGCCCGCCCTCTCTCCACCTTCAGAACCCAGGCCGCTGTGGCCACCTTGCCTGCCTGCTCCTGACGGACTCCCCATGTGAAACCTCCCCCAAACTCCACTCAGCTCAGAAGGAAAACAAAACTCACGGCCGTGACCCTGGTCAGCGCCTTGTCAGGACTGGGCCCTGCTGTCCCGGCCACAGTCCCTGTCCCCATCGCCCCACTACCACTTCAGTCTTTTCTGCTCCCTGCTCCCCTGTGACGCTCTTCTGGGTCTTGTCCTTGCACTCAGCGGCCTCTTCTCTCTTGTCCCCATTGTCCCCATTCACCCTGCACTGGCACCTTCCCATCCTAGCTGCTGTCACTCTCCAGAATGGTCACGTATGTTTCCCTCCTCCTATTTCCTCCCCAGCCCTCAATCCAGTCAAAGGTGATCAGGTTTATTTCTTCGTTTTCCTGCTGTCTCCCCACTGGAGTGTCAGCCCACGAGGGCAGGAGTTTGTCTGGTTCGTGGCTTGAACATGGGTGTTTAGAAGAGCGCCCGGCCGTGACAGCCACTGCAGACAACGCAGTGCTAGTATCGCCAGAGGCTGCTGGCTTAGGCCAGGCCTTTCCAAGGACAGGCGCTTTGGGAATGTCATTTTGTTCAAATTTTCCAACTGCCCCCCAACAAGGAAGGCAAGGGTCCCCCTCAGCCTCCCCCCAAACCTGCCTTGTGATACTCACCCAATTCATCTGTGGAAGGAAGAGAAAGACAAAGAGAAAGGTGAGGTCCAGAAAGTAGTAAAGACTTTTCATCTTTTAAGACAGATCCCCACCCCCATCCCGTGCTACAACCCTCCTCCTGCTCCTCGGAACTGGGAACCCCTGGGCTGTGATTCCACAGAGTGCCAAACTCCAACTCCCATCTCTCCTTCCTGGGCTCCCCTTCCATCAGCTCCTTATATGGTGGGTTCCAGCCTGAAGGGATCCTCATATGTTCCCCCCCTCAAAACATTTAGGCCCGGGATTTTGAAGCACTGTTGGGAACCTAAGGAAAAGCCAAGGGTTTTCTCACCAGGAAAAAAAAAAAGGACACCCAAGATTCTGCACAAAATGTGGGGGTGTTTGCTCCCTAAAGCCCACCCTAGACTGCGGGCTGGTGTGTCACAATGCAAGGAGGCTGTTCTTTTACCTGGGGGCAGCTAACCACTCCACATGCCTGCCCGGCCCCCTGCAGAGTCCTCCTGCCATCCCAGATCACACGGCCACCCGGCCACCCCTCCCCCCCTGGCTTCCTTAGGGTTAGTGAATGCAGTGCTGGGGAAGCCCCTTATGGACTCTCCAGGAAAGCTCAGCCCTGGCAGGGGCCGGGGAGAAATCAAAACCAACCTCTAGTCATTCCACGCACAGGACAAGGGGAAGCCCAGAGGGACAAGCGAGCCTGGTGGCGGCACAGCAAGGGAGGGCAGCTGGGCTGAGCCCCACCCGGTCTGCCCGTGCTGGCTGCTGGCCGCACACTTGTCGATGCCAGCCTCCCCTGCTGCCCAACCTGTCCTCACTCTCGGGGAGTGGCTCCTGGCAGCCAGACCTTTGCTCCTTGCAAGCAGTCTCCCTGCATCCCTTATCGCCTACCATCTGTGAAGTCAGCAGGGTGGGGACACCCCCACTCAGAGCTGGGGACACTGAGGCTGGGACAGTGGAAGGGACATGTGTCAGATCAACGGCAAGGCCAACCTCAAGTCACTTTAGCTTGGAAAAACCTGCCCAGGCATCCGTGCTGGGTGGCCCAGGGGCCCGAAGACAGTGGGACTTGGGGCCAGCAAAGAGCTCCTAGGCTGCAGGGGAAACGGAGGCCCAGGAGCCAGCAGTGGCCAGCGCGCTGCACTGGTTCTGCTAACGCACTAGCAGTGTGGGCTGGAACTGATCACAGGACCCCTTTGGACCTTGGTTTCTTCATCTATAAAATGGACACAATAATGATATCAGCCGAATGGGGGTGCTGTGAAAATTAAATGAGTTATTACATGGCAAGCACTTGAAACTGCCACAATACTGGGCGCGATGTGAATGCTGGTTGCTACTGAGGAAGGTGTTGGGAGATATTCTTTGATAGACATGGGTAATAGGGGCTCCAGCTCTATTTGTCTATAAAATGGAGAGGTTGGGCCCTCCCTGGTGGCGCAGTGGGTTAAGCAACGCACTATGAGGCAAACTGCAGCCACTACAGCATGAGTTCGATCCCTGCCGCTGGCCGGGGAGGTGGCCCACATGGCACAGCTGACCTCTTCTGCCTTGCCCGCTGCTCCCCTCAAGCAGTGTGTTTCAGTTAATCTGCCTGTTCTGTTCCCCACTCTGTCTCTGGTGGATCTACTCACTGCCCATATCTCTGGCCTGTACCCCAGTTCCTGTATGCCTAAATAAATAAATCTTTTTAAAAAAATGGAGAGGTTGGAAGACATGGCTTCAGAGCATGGGGTATGGACTCACATAGATGTTAGTTTGAATCCCTGCTGTCACTCACTGGCTGGGCTGTGTGGCCTTAGGCTAGTCGCTTAACCTCTCTGAGCCTCCTTCTCTACAAAATGAGTTATGAGCTCTGTCTCTGACCTTAATGTGAGGATGTAGGATCACACAGGTCAACCACTGAGCATACGGTCTGACCACTTTAAGCCCTCCATAAAGTTTCCCTGACATTATTATTATCTAAAAGTCCTCTTTCAGCAAAGAAATGTTAAAAAAAACTACTCTCCTTATTGGGAACTCAGCTCAAATAACACCTCACACTCCAACCTCCCACACAGACTTGCCACCATTCAGGGGCAGCCAGGATGGTTCTCAAGTGAGCAGAAGAGAGCAGTAGACCAGTTATGTCTTTCCTGTCTCAGGGCCTTTGCACAGGATGGTCTCTATCAGAACACTCTTCCTCCAGTTCTTTGCAAGGCATTTTCAATCTTTAGATGTCACCTCCTTGATAGGGCTTCCCTGACCACTCACATGAGTCCCCAGACTCCCTACTCTATAGTCACTCAAAGTTGGGTACCTTTGATCTTTTTTTGTGGCACAGATTAGGATCTGACTTGACCTTCTGCCACAGTGACTCATCTCTCTCCTCCTGTAGACTAGGGACACCACAGAGTAGGGAACATGCCTGTCCCAGCCCCACTGCATACCCAGGGCCCAGGATGTGTCTGGCCTGCTGGAGTAAGGCAAATTTCCTCTCCCATTCTAGCTCAGTATTCCTCCCACCCCACCCTGTTTTTAGAAATCACTGTCCCCAAGACTGCTTCACAGTCTTTTTATCACATTTTATAATCCAAAATTTACTATTTACGCATTTGCCCCCTCATTTCAATAGGGAGCCCACAAGGACAGAATCAGGATTGTCTCAGCCACTGCTGAGTCCCCTGTACTGCCCAGCACAAGGCCAGGTATAGAACAGACACTCCATAAATATTTGTTGAATGGATGACGTCAGAAATTGCTCTCAACTGAAACCAGAGATAAAGCTCTTGAGTTAGCAAAAGTGCAGCCTTGATCCTGGCCAAAACTGGTGCCTGGGCAGTACCAGTTCCCAACACCATTCCCATCTTCATCAACCTCCAAACTGTTGGAGAACCCACAAGAGCTCTCTCACAGTCAAACCATCAGTTCTGGGTACATGCCACGATTCAATCTCCAGAGGAAGGGCCAGACCTTGCCCACTTTCTTGGGTAGCACTGAGTTTTGGACGGCACAATTTGAGGGACAAATTCTCATCTTTGGGGAACTTGCTAGAAAAGCAAACTCCAGGGCCTATCCTAGACTTGCTGAACCAGGAACTCTGGAGATAGGTCCCAACAATCGCCCCTAGCAAGCTCTGAGTGATTCTAATGCCCACAGGGTTTAATAATATCTGTTATTGTTCTTGTTATGTCACTGACAGTTAACACTTATTAGGCCTCTACTCTGTGCTTATTGAATCCTCGCAATCTCCCTAAAAAGGAGGCACTTATCTTATTTACACCCATTTTATAGATGAGGAAAACTGAGGCCCAGAGAAGGGAAGTGACTAGCAGACATTCACACAGTGAAGGGGTGATGGCAGCAGCATAAAAGCCAACTCCAAGACCCAAGAAGTCTCCTGTTAGACCCTAAATATGAATAGGTGGTTAGCTCTGCCTGTCTATCTCCTAACGGCAAGGGCGGTACCTGCACCTGAGGAGGGAGGGAGGGACACAACCTTGAAGAGTAAAGCTGAGGAGGACCCTGAGAAAAATCCCCCAGTAAGAGGGGCCCAGCGCAGCCTCCACAGGATACCCCATCCCCTGTTCTGAACAGGCAGTTGGGCAGCTCACCCGTGGTCCTGGAAACGGCCAGCGAGAGCGAGGAGAGGTCAGCGGACCCTACAGGGAGAGAGGCAAGTCTCAGGCGGCGATAAGAGATGCAGCGGTGGGAGAGCCTGCCCCCGCCCTGCCCCTCTCCTGGTCCCGCCCCTTTGGAGCAGGACCCTCACCCCTATAACACACCGGGTCTGACCTTGCTTCCTTCCCGAAGTCACCGTCAAGTTTTCCACTTTCTGCCACTCACACCACACTTCATCACAGTCAGGCCCGCTCCTTCCCTCGCTTCAAGTTGGGCCTGGAGCCCTTTCCGATCTCAGGAAAGTCCCTATCCTCTTCCTTCTCTCAGGGTCAGCTCTTACCCTTTCACTCTTTTTAGTGTCAGGCCTGTCTCCTTGTCCCTCTCCGCGCCAGGCCCTGCCACTTCTCTCCCGAGACAAGCTGCCTCCCCTCTTCTTCTCCGAGTCGAGCCCATTCTCTTTTAGGAACGCGCCATCCTTTCTGTGCCAGAGTCGGACACCGCCCCTACTCGCTCTCGGGGCCTAATCCGCCCCCTTCTCTCACAGGCCCCGCCCCCTTACTCTGAGTGGGTCCTCGCTTCCTTCTTTACATTTCGCCCCGCCCTCTCCTAGCTCTCAGGGTCTGGCCCCGCCCCTCATCGAGTCAGGCTCCGCCTTTTTATTGCTCTCGGGGTCTGGCCCCGCCCTCTTCTCGCGCCCACTCTGAGACTGGCCACTGCCGCGTCCCGGCGGGTCAGCTCGTGCTCCTCCTTCTCCGAGTCACGCCTCGCCCTCTCCCACTCGGGGTCGGACCCGCCCCCTTCTCTGCCTCAGGGTCAAGCCCCGCCCCCTTCTCACTCCACAGTAGGACGCCTCTCTCCTACCTTGGGTCGGACCCGTACCATCCTCTGCCTCCTTCCTTTCCTGTAATATTGTGTCCCCCACACCTCTCCCCCTGCGACACCCGTAGACATTCATAGTAACCCCCACACTATTCCGGGGGCCAGAACCCCTGCATCTCCAGACCCGTCCCAGAGTCCTCTCCTAAACCCCGGCTCCGCTTACCCAAGGCCCCCGGCTCCGACGCAGCGGACGATCTGGCGACGCGGCGACTCGGCATG
The DNA here is from genome assembly GCA_019455555.1 of Galemys pyrenaicus. Taxonomy (NCBI): domain Eukaryota; kingdom Metazoa; phylum Chordata; class Mammalia; order Eulipotyphla; family Talpidae; genus Galemys; species Galemys pyrenaicus. The sequence continues at coordinate 1,747,958 of JAGFMF010011711.1, forward strand.
GCCCGGCCAGTGGGGACGGACGGCCCGGAGACCAGTCCCGACCAAAGCACACACGCGGACAGTCCGTGCCCCGGGACGCACACTCCGGTGGACGATCGCTGGGCAGGCGAGCGGCGTAAGGGCTGGGGCCGCAGGCCGGGCTGGACGCGCGGCGCCCGGGGCTGCGGGGGGCGCCGGGCCGGGCCGGGCGGGCGGCGGGCGGGGGCGGGGCGGCGGAATTCCCCGGCGCCGCCGGCCTGTGCGCCCATTGGCTCAAAACCCATCGTGACGTCACGCAAGGGTGAACGGGAAAACCCCCACGCGTCACGTGGTGGCGGGGGCGGGGCCGGCCGGGAAGAGGAGGCCGGGTGCTAGGGAGGGGCAGGGCAACAGCCGCTGCCCCTTGCTCTGATCGAGCCAACTGAGGCATGCTTCGGGTCACTCGCCACCCTACCCATAAAGCAAGCGGATCGGCAAGCCCTGAGGCACCCGGTGTGCCAGCGGGGCTAGAACCTTCTTTTTCTGTTTGGAAAGGAGGCCTCGGAATCAAGAGGCTGCCACTATTGATAATCATAATCTATGAGATTTCCATGGTCTCATTCCGCCTAAATTTCAAGTGAAGAGACTTAAATGCTAAAGTTGGACTGTCAGCCCTAGAATTTCTGTCTGTTCCTTGTTGTATTCCCAGAGCCTAGCACAGTACCTAGAACACAGTCGGTGCCCCACAAACGTTTATTCAATGAATGGATAGATGTTTGTTCCGCCCCACAGCACCTTCAAGTTTCTTAATAAGTTAAGAGCTTTTTCCACTGGCAGATACACTAACTCAGTGTGGGAAAGGTAAGGGGGTAGCCTCCTGGTACATACTGAGCAGGGGGCCTGACACCTGAGCTAAGGGCTTACCCCGGGGGCCTCACAGAGGTCTCACACCTGCCCCCAGCATCAGAGGCATGTGCTAGAAAAAGGACTGTCGCAGACAAGACCCAAAGCAGGACATTCATTGGCTAGGTCACATTCCTAAGCCTCCCCTGTTCCTGAGAGTGATGAGCTGACCATTAAGTTTCAACTTAGAGGCCAGGTACCCTGGACCACAGAGGCAGGGTTTGGCATCCTATATCTGCTTGTCTACAACTTGCATAGTCCACCTCTTCTCTCCATGGCCCCACAGACTCACCATTCCACACACACATGCACAGATGGTGCACCTGCTGTGTGCGAGAGCCTGCCCTGGGCACTAAGGCACAGCGTTCACCAAGCAAGGCCTGGTGCCTGTTCCCGGGAGGCAAACAGGGTCCAGCAGCAGATAACGAGCCACGTTGGTCAAGTCTGAGAACCACCGCCAGGCAGCAAGACACCATTTCTTCTGCAAAGGGCCAGATAACAAAAACAGCCTTCAGGCCTTGAGGGCCAGAGCACAGAAGCAGCCAAAGGCAGTGCGCAGTACCTGGCTGCGTTCCAACCAAACATGACAGATGCTGACATTTGCATTTCATATCATTTCACTGTGACATTTTTTTCAGCAACTTGAAAATGTGAAAATTATGGAAAAATCTGGATTAGGCCGGCCAAGAGTAGTCCGTGTACTTCTGCAAGAAAGGATATCTGAGGGTCCAAAATCACACTCCCGGTGTTCAAGTCCTAGATTGTCTACTTACCAGTGTGTAGCCTCAAGCAGCTGCCTTCACCTCTCTGAGCCTCGGTTTCCGTCTGTGAAATGGGTCTACTAAGAAGGTGGCTTTGTGGATTAAGAAAGATACTAATAATCACTGACTCTTCTATACAGCTCTTACCTGCACTAGGCACTGTTCTAAGCTCTTTGACCCTGAACAGATCTCTTAAAATTCTCTGGGTCTGTTTTCTCACACTGCTCTTAGCATTTGACTTAGTTGTTATGTACAGGGTGAGAGGGTCAGGCACTATCCCGAAAGCTAGGGACACAGCCAGGAACATGAGAAAACCCCCTTCCACCAAGAAGCAGAAATCCAGTGGAGACAGACAGATGGGGAAAAAAAAACAATGTCAGGTGGTGGTATGACAAGAGAATAAAGCAGGGTTAATGGACTGTTTGGAGGGTTCTACTTGGGTTAGGAAGCTCATGGAGGGCCTGAGATGACACTTGAATGGGAAGCCGAAAAGGTCACGGAGTCCTTTTGGTTATCTAGGGAAGTGTTCAAGGCACAGGGAACAGCAAGTGCAAAAGCCCTAAGGTAGGGGTGTGCCGTGTGTTTGAGAAACAGCAAGGTGGTTAGAGTGGACAGATGAAGCAGTAGTGATGGGGCAGAGTGATAACCTTTAAGGTGAGGGGATGGTAAGTCACACTGAACTTAACGGATGAGGTAGGCCAGATACAACACCTAGACTAGAGCTTAGGTGGTAAGGAACATTTATCATAGCAGGAGCCAACCTGATTTCTCTCTGCCCCTGCAGATGTTGGGCCTCCCACGTTTTGTCCGGTGAGTAAAAGGCTTCTGCTGGGCTCCCCGCCCCACAGGGAGGGCTGCCTGTCTTGGTCCCTGCTGTGTGCACACAGTGCCGGAGCATGGGGCCCCACACTGGGCAGGGTTCGGGGAGCACTGGTTACCAGACCGTGTCACCGCCTGTGTCTGAGCGTGGGTCCCCTGAGGTCCACACTTGTGGACATGTGGGTCTGTGAAAGTCAGAATTGTGCAAACCTGCACCCAGCAAACCTTCCTGGAGTGTCTCCTCTGTGCCGAGGACATGGAAGTGACAAAGGCAGCCCCTGGCTCTGTTCTCACGGGACTCAGTGCAGTGGAAGAGAACAATCTGTCCCTAGATTGGGATGACCCAGAGTAGGAGGGGCTGGGCTGTAGGAGTCCTGGGAGATGGGGGGAGGGGAGGAGCAGAGGGAGCAGTCTGGGAGGGCTTCCTGGGGGAGATGCTGGCACTGCAACCTGGAGGATGTATAAAGTTGTGTGCCTGGGATGGATCCCAGATCAGGGAAGAGCAGTCCAGAACCAGAAAATAAGAGATTAAGGCAAGTTAATTAATGCAAGGGAGACAGGGCTGTAGGGTTACAAGCCCCCTCCTGCCAGGCTCTTCCTTACCAGTTAGGAGTCTGGGCTCTTCTCCCCAGGGCTCTGAGGAGTCATGGTAGGTTCTAAACAGGGGTCAGCCAGGGTCAGGTCTGTATGCTAGAAAGTCCCCTCTGGCGGCTGGATGGCGAATGAATGGGAGGGGCAGGACTGGGCTGGAGACCAGGGAACAGACTGAGTGGACACCCCGGGGGCACAAGCTGGACCAGGAGGTCACAGTAGAACTGAAGGGATGACTCCCAAGACACTGTGGGTCCAGCGCTGTGCTGCAGAGGGAGGGGTCAGTGGTGTGGAGGGAGTAGGGGTGGCCCGAGCCCCCACGCCCCTTGGCTGCAGCAGCCCGGCAGCAGCACCCCCGTGGGCAGCCTGGGCTCTCTCCAGGGACCCCAGGAGCAGGAACAATGCAGAGCAGGGTGAGAGGTGGGTTGGCGGCCCAGCCGGTGAGGCGCCTACAGCCCAGTGGGGACCACGTCAACTCTGCCTGGCCCTCTGCGGGGCAGGGTGGAGCTGGTGGGAAACTGGGGCGGTCTCAGGCCTGAGCCCCTCTCCTAGCAGTGTTGGTGAGGGCTTAAATCTGGAACGCACACTGCCAACCGCACAGAGCAGGGCTGCTGGGAGGCCTGTCCCCCACCTACGGAGTGAACAGCCCCAGCATCTGCGGTTGGCAAGGCACGAGTACTGGGTGCAAACAGCTCTGGGGGTGCTGACGACACCCCAACAGCTACAGGGACCCTCAGCTAGGTGCCACTGTGACAGAGGACCTCGAAGGCTCCCCGGCACTACCCTGGGAGATCAGCGCGGACGCCCAGCGGAACTGGGTGGCAGGTCCAGGGCCGTGGGACTTCCGGCTGAGGAAGCGTGAGGGGGCTGCAGGGCTGGCGTCAGCAGGAGGCAGGTCACGCTGCTGCCTGCCCGAGCGGTCAGCACCCACGCAGGGAGCACAGCAGACCCAGCCTCAGAGTAGGTGAGATCAGCGCAAGCAGCGGCCCTGGCCGATCCAGGGCCCGTGAGGGAAGATCCCTCCAAGGGCAGCTGGGAAAGGGGCAAGGGAGTGGGTGAGAGGGGACCAGCCCTGTGGGTCACTGCTCCACCACACCGTGTCCTCAGCCTGGCAGCCTCCCTCCCACTCCTGTGAAGCAGCTCTCAAGGGGGCAGAGAAGGCAGGCACAGGGGTTTGTCATGTTTAAGTTAAACACCCATATGAATTTATTAAATCCAGACTGTGTTAAAGGGCGGCGGTCTGGGAGGAGGAAGATGGTTGGGGAACGAGGGACAAGGAGATGGACGGCCGAGGGCGACCCACAGAGGCCCCGGCCCCTCCCCCGCCTGGCCCACGCCCTTGGCAGCACCACCTCGGCTTCACCACGACTCCCAACAGTGCTGGGCTGGTGGGACGAGATGGCTAGAAACACAGAGGGACAGACAGACAGACTGACAGACAGATGGTGCCTCCACAAACAACGTGCCCTGCCCGCCCCAGCCCCATACCACACGCTGGGCCCTGGCCCAAGGGGGGCCTCCTGCCACCCTGGCCCGATCTGTCCAGGGAAAGGGCAACGAGGAAGGGAGGCGAAGGGCCGGGGTGGCGGGAGGACGGTGGTCACCAGGAGCCGGAGTGGATGAGGAGGCCCAGGAGCGGCTAATCCCTTTTCTTGTCCTCTGCTGGCTTTGGAGGGGCTTCCTGGGGTTCGTGGGTGGAGCTGGCCCCCTGGGTGGGCTTGGCAGACAGGGGCGTAGGGGCCTCCTCGCTGGCGGCGGTGTCGGTGGTTGTGTCGGGGGCAGGGGTGGGTGGGGACGGGAGGGCCCCTGCTGCTGTCGGGGCCTCGGCCGCAGGGGCAGCTGCTGTCAGGGCCTCACCGCTCATGCCAAATTCGTTCACCCGTGTGGGGTCGACGCGGTAGATCCACCGTTGGTAGAGGTAGATGAAGAAGACCACATCTGAGGGCATGGGGAGGAAGGCAGCGTGAGGGGAACCAGCCCACACCGGTGGGGGCGAACAGGGTGTGCTGCAGATGGGCTGAGCCCCCTCACACTAGGTCCCCGGTCTGGAGAGTCATCCCCTTTGGACCAGCGCCCCGAGTCCAGCCTACATCCAGCTCTCATGGGAGGGTCCCCTCGGGGCTCCCGCCTGCGCACCGGGCCTCACCATCCCGCAGGCAGCCGATCCGGTACATAACAGGCATCTTGATGACGAAGGCAAACAGGTCATCAATGAAGGTGTTGAGGGCCTTGTAGGTGAGCATGCGCCAGGGCAGGTGGGCCACCGACTTGAGCTTGTAGTTGATGAAGAGCTGGGGTGTCATGGTGATGAAGCCTGTGGGGGCGGTGAAGGGATACCCATGAGCAGAAGGGGTATCCTAACCTTCGGTCTCTCTGACCTACTTTCTAGTCTCCCCCTCGCTCTGCTCCAGACAAACTGGCCTCCTCACCGCTTCCTGGTGGTAGGTGCAACCTGCCTCAGGACCTTTGCACTGGTTCTGAATCCTGCACAGCTCCTCCCTGGGCCTTTTTCAGGTCTGCTGACACATCGTCTTCTCAGAGGTCTCCCTGACCACCCCGAGTTGCACCCCTCACTTCAGCCCCTTCACACATTCATCACAAACTAACTCGTCTGTTTCCTCTGTGGGTCCCCAGAGATGAGAACTGAGGTGCACTACGCTGGATCTGGCATCCCGCCGAGGCGCCCCACGTCCCTCCCTGCCCACCCTGGGCTGTACTCGTCTGGGGACACTGAGGACTGGGAGGGCGGGGCCGGGCTAACTTGATCACTGTTGAATTCCCAGGGGGTGGGGAGGGCCGCAAAGAACTGAGGGTCCAACTGGGGTGCCGAGCACGGTGAGGGCCTGCGCACCGAAGGTCAGCAGGAAGCCGTAGAGCATGCTGAGCACCCAGGAGTACCAGCCCTTGTGCTCCAGGTACAGCAGGCTGTAGACCGCGTAGCAGCCCAGGAGGGGGAAGAGGATCCACGACAGGTACCGGAAAGCCATCTGCAGACACAGGGTGGGGCTGGGAGCCAGCTCTTTGGGCCCCACCTGGCACGCTGCTCCCACGCCCCTCCCTCACCCCAGCACCTGGTCTGGCAGGCTGGCCCAGGGGAATTTCCAGGCGGCCCTGGGAACTCTGGACTTGGCCAGGAAATAAAAATGGCGGGTAGGGGACTTTAGGGTGTGATTGGCCACAAAGTGTGGTGCCGTCAGTTGGGAGACAGAGGCGACGCACCCCCCCCCACCTGTCCTTTAGGGGGTGTTGGTGCTTCAGGACCCTCGCCGGGGCCCCCTGTGGGAGACACTCACGTCGTCATACACTTTGGTGGAGGACTCGATGTATGTGGACTTGTCTTTGAAGGTCGGGCGGGGGAAGAGTCCTGCTACCTTGTGCTCCCGGTCCAGCTGTGGACAGGTGGGTGGCCACGGTCAGCTGCCGTGCTGGCTACCACCCTCCCCACCCATCCCAGTGCCCGCCCTTCCCCGCTGTTCCAGTTCCCCTGCCCCACGTGTGACCCAAAAAATCCCCTGGTATGAAAATCCCCTTGGTCCTGGGAGTGTGGCCGGCATCGGGAAACCCCATGGCCAGCTCCAGGGTCTGGCCTGGCCAGACCACACCCCGCCCAACCCCTAGTGACCTCCAGAACAGCATGGCAGCCTGGTCTTACCCGGACGTCCATGACCTTGGTGATCTTCCAGAGGTCGATGAGGACCCCGATGAAGACGCTGACCTGCACCACGAAGTTGGTCTCGTTGTCCAGGATGTAGAGGAGGACCACGAGAGACTGGAACACGCCGAAGAAGACGGAGCGCACAGACAGACCCTCCAGAGACTGCCGGCTGTTCCAGAACTGGATATCTGTGTGTGGGAGTTGGGGGGAAGCCCGGAGGTTGGGGAGCCTCCTGGAGCTCCCTCAGCCCCACATCCTCCTCAGCCCCACAGGGCGATGCAGGGTTCCGAGAGGAGGGTGCACACCGCCCCTGCAGGAAGATCCTGCCTTGCAGGTGCCGCCGGAGCACGGACAGCAGGACCTGGCAGTGCTCACGTGGAGACCGGGGTGAGTGGGCGACACTGCCATTCCCACCTGCTCATTATGCACCGGCTCCCCCGGGTGGTCAAGGAGGCCTCTTCCTCGAGGCAGAATCGGGATGAAGCGGGCCTGAGTGACCCTGGACCTGGGCTGCCCGCCCGGGTGCCACACTCCCTCTCTGGGTGGGAGGACCAGGGGCCACTCTCCAGGCCCCACCCTGGACCATGAGGGCCAGGAGGGGAGCGGTCCACACGTGCTCAGGGCGCAGGCAGACTCTGGGCTCTGGCCCCAGCCCAGAGGCCCAGTCAGTCCCTCTGAGCCCCACGCTCTCCATCCATTGGCCGAACAGGGACAAGAACACGTTGTGGCTCCGGCCGGGCTGCAGCCGCAGGAGGCTCGCCTGCCACAATGCCCATCGTTAGGAGGTGAGGCCAGGATGTCCACGTGGGCCAGGGGCTGAGGGAGCCGGTCGGACTGCGAGCCTAGGAGCGCCACCCGCTCCCATTCTGATTCTAGAGCTCAGCACGCATGGAGACACCCCGCGAACCCTCCCAAACCCTAACTGGGAAGAGTGGGTCTGGAGACGGGGTCCTGGTGTGTGGGCAGGCTGCGAGCCCAGGGGCTGAGCTGGGCCGGCGGGGTCCATGACCCTGCCACGTGACCTTGGGTACGTGACCACCCTCTGTGCCTTCCTTGCTCGTCCCAGGGTCTCCCAGGGAAGAGGGATCCCACTGACTCAGCTCATAGCCCGCAGGAGAGTGGCGGCATTGGCAGGCCCAGCAGGAGCTTCACAGACCAGCTAACAGCCCCCTCCCGCGGCGGCCAGCCCACATCACTGTCCGGCTCTGGTGGTGGAGTCTTCTAGAGGTAACTGTCGCCTGCATCATCTAAGTACTACTGCTAGCACTCGTCGCTACTGCCGCTTCCAGCAGCTGGAGAGCAGCAGCCTCCTTCAGACTAGGGTTCTCTAGGGAAGGAAGATGAGCCCGCGGTGACAGTGCTTGTGGGCGCTGACTGCCTGGGTCCAAACCCCGGCTCAGCCACTTGGGAGCTGCACGACTGGGCGAGTTACCTGATCTCCCCGAGCCCCGCGCTTCCTCACTGCGAGCTGGGGGTGTGACAGGCCTCCTCCCAGGACAGGGCTGAGGGGCCCACAAGGTCCGGGTGAGGACGGCCTGAACAGCGGCTGGGACGCGGCCTCTTCCATGCTGGCCATCAGCACTGCTGGGCTGTGGAGCCTAGGGGCTTCCTAGGGGCAGACTGTCTCCAGCTCCCTCGCTGGGCCTCACCCACTCTCCCAGGGGCCTCCCCAACAGGCAGCCTGCTGGGCAGAGTAGCAGGAACAGCTCTGGGGCTTCCCTGCTCCTGGCCTTGGAGTTCCCCAGCCTTGCTTCCTGGCCTCTGCCTGAGTGGCAGGTCCAGCCCCTCCTGCAGCACCACACCCAGTGGGTGGGAGTTTCTGGGCTGGGAGTTTTGGGGCCATTATCTGGCTAAGCCAGCCTCTGGAGAGGGGGGCTGAGAGACCCCAGGTGGGAGGAGCACCTATGGGAAAGGGATGGGGCAGACTCTACCCTCCCACCATACCCCTCCTGTCTCCAGCCCCCGAGGGCTCCCAGGGGCCCCGCCCCTACCGTTCTTGAAGGCCAGGAACTCAAAGACACTGTGGACGATGGACACGATGATGGTGAGCGCCAGCAGGTAGGGGTTGGTCTCCAGGAGGGCAACCTGGGGGCGAGTGAGACACGCCTGTGGGCACTGCTGTGGCCTTACCAGGGGCTCCTCGACGATGTAGCTTCGTTAGCCAGCCCCTAGCTCCTTCTCGGGGCCCCAGAAGGACCTGCTGAAATTCCCCAGACCCCTAGCGCCTGGGTTTCCCAGGGAGAGAGAGCGTGGCCGGCCAAGAGGAGAGCGATGGTCAGCGATGGGCAGGTGGGCAGGGAGAGGCCAGAGAGAGATGAGCAGAAGGGGGGACAGAGATGGAGAGATGGGGAGACAGCAACAGGGGAAGAAGGCGAGTAACAGAAAGAGAAGAAGGAACTGCGGGAATGAGGAACAGAAACCCGCACCAAAGAGACAACCCAGGCAAGCACAGCTGAGCCTCCACATCACAGCCAGGCAGAGCTGCAGCCTGGGACTTGGTGAGAAAGCGCGACGTGGAGACAAAGCCCAGAGACAGGCAGGGAGGGGCAGGCCCAGGCTGAGGGCTGGGCCATGCGAAGGGAGAAGCTGACCAGCCCAGAGGAGCCACAGGCACAGGACCCCCAAGGCTGCCAGGGTTGAGTGCCCACTTCCTGCCAGCTGCAGGGAGGGGGCCCGGGAGGTTGTGAAACTGTGGGCAGGAGAGCGCCGGCCGAGGGCCCACTTCCCCTTCCCCTCCTGCCATCCAGAAGAGGCTGGGAAGCCCCTGCCCCCTAGCGGGCTCACCTTCACCGAGTCCTGCTCCTCGTCCGACTGCTCGTACAGCTCGTCGCCCAGGAAGTTCCAGGGAGACTTGGTGCTCTGGGCGGCATAGAGCTGCCAGCGCCAGAGCGAGAGCGGGCAGAAGGAGACGCGCAGCGGCAGGCTGGCCAGGCTCTCGTTGATGGGGTAGTAGTCCTTCTGCAGGTTCCAGTAGTCGTTGAAGTAGATGATGGGGTAGTAGTCGCCGCTCACGGCGTCGAACTTCACGTCTGCGGGCACACGGGGCAGGGGCGCTGCTCAGTCCAGCGCGAGGCCACGGGCATCCACCAGGGTGGGAAGACCCCTTAGGCCCCCCAGGACCAAGGTGGCCGTTCGGACATCTGCAGGGAGACTGCCAGAGAGCGGGGGACCGGGGAGTGGCCGATCTCAGGGCCAGCTGCACTTGGCTCTGGCCCACGGCTGCCCGAGGGCTCCCAGGCACCCAGGGTCTCTGAATGCCAGACGCCTGGGCTCTGGAGTGCCACTGCCCCAAGTGCGGAAGTCAGCGCCTGACGTACGTCACTGGAGAGCAGCACGTGCTGGATGAGGCCAGACAGTAGCCAGCTTCAGAACAAGGGCGGGCAGTCCTGGGGTGACCAAGGGGTAAGGGAGGGTGAGAAAGAGGAGTGGGGGGGCGAGGCAGGGTGGGGCCGTGGGGCGGCAGGCGCCTGAGAGAGCAGGGACTCACACTGGTCCAGGGGCGGAGGCACGCTGCCCTTCACCCAGGGCGTGTGGTCATCCACGATGTTGATGGTGATGTTGGGGTGCCAGTGGGAGATCACCTCCACAGGCCCGTAGTCCTCGGCCCTCTGAGGGGAAATGGAGTGTGGTAGGCTTCAGAGGCACCTGCCTGCTTCCTCCTGAGGGCTCCAGGACGATCGCAACAGCAGAACACCAGCGCAGCGACCGAGGCCGAGGGCTCGCCCGGCCAGTCCCCCCCACCTTGGGCCCCCGGGCCCCATGATCGAGCAGAAAATCCAGGCACGGTCATCTGCATGGGCAGATTATCACCCAGGACTGATGGCCACGTGAACCCCACTTTCCCTACTAGAATCGCACCGTCAGGGGCCTACTCCGGGCTGAGCTCAGCCTGGGTGGGTTCCAGAGCCTGGCTGGTTGGGCATGGATCCTGCCTGGCCCCGCCACTTCGGGCAAGTCCCCTGGTCTGAAAACGGGAATGACGACGGGAGCCACCTGACAGGGCTACCGAGAGGCGGCCAAGCTGAGCGCCGAGTGCACGGCAGCAGGCCCATCTCCGCGAGTACCAACTGTTCCAGCCAGGCCCGATCCCCCCAACTGAGAGGTGAGCAGTCCCCGCAGCAGCTCAGGGCTTGTGCTGGACGAGCCGTGGCCCAGACAGCCCCTCCGGGACCCAACAGCCCTGCTCGCGCTTACCTTGATCATTTCTGGGTCGGCTTCCGTCTCTCCCGTCAACAGGTTCTTGGTTTTCTGAAATCTCCGGCGCTTATACTTGTTGATCACTGGGGGAGGGCAGGTGGGCAGAGGGTCGGTGTGAGACCACCTGTGGGGTCCACGTGACAGACCCTGCCACCAACAGCTGCTGACGCATCCCTGCCTCCGACTCGCCCACCAGCCAACCGTGGTCACCAGGAAGCCGCTTCCTGGTCTTTGCAGCACCGACAGCCACCCCACCGCCAGGTAAACCTGCAGCTCTCCGTTGGCCGCCAGGGAAGCCCGCCCCACCCACACCTCAAATCTGACCACAATTCTCCCCTCCAGGGCCCCATCTGGGCAGGCCGCAGCTTCCCCTCCTAAATGACCGTGGTCGCTACCTCATTGGACTTCTGGTGGCCACTCCAGCCCCCTCTACTTCTCTCTGCAAGGCAGCCAGCCATCCTAACCCACGTATCCCGCTGCATCACCCCACCGCTTCAGAAACCCACAGGCCCTCTCAGCCTTCACGCCCCACCCCGCCCGCTCTCTTCTAACACGCCAGCCTGGGGCTGCGGATGTGTACTGTGCACAGCTGGCGTCGACGTGGTTGGGTCCTTCTCACCCTGACCGCCCCTGGCTAACGTCCCTCCCTCCACAGGGCATCCCTGCCCGTGCAGCTACCCCATAGTTCTCGCCAGCTCTACTTCCTTTTCCTTGTCCCAAGCCTTCCTACCCACTGGTTTACTTCTCAGCTCTCTGTCCCTTCAACCAGTCTGCAGAGCCCAGGAGCGGCTGAGCCTACAGCCAAGGAGAGGAAACACGCACAGGAGCAGGTAGGTATGGAGAGTTCCAGAAAAGGCCCAGAGCTGCTACTGTGAGCCATCCCTCTGCTGCGAATCCCCAGCCAGGAGTGGGCATCCTGCCCTCTCGCCGAGGCCAGGCTGGCCATGGGATCCCCACCACACTGCCCCGAACCTCGCTAAGACTTGCCAGGAGGAAGAGGCCAGTGCTCCCTTATGGTCCATCTTCCTCGCTCCTCCATCCTGACTTAGGTGCATTTTAGCTCTCCCTCATGCTGCGACAAAACACAGGCTGCCCTCCTGGGACTTCTCCATCCTGCCCCCAAGGGCCAGGGAGAGATGGAGAAAGGCAAGAAGGAGCTGGCGAGAGCAGGAGCTCTGGGGTGATACCTTGTTTGTCTCTCACAAGCTGAGGGGCAGGTGAACTTCATCACTTCCCTGGGTCTTAGCCCCTCTGGAACATGAGGGGATAAAAGCACCCCCCACCCCACTTGTTGGCGGAACCAGTGGAAGAGGCTCCTGATGTTCTACAGAGCCCGGCCAGGCACACCGTCTGGCACGTCACACTCACATGACTATCGGCTCAGAACCAGAGCTCGGGGCTTCTGGATTCCATGGGCTAAGCTCCCTTCTGCTGAAACCTAGGGAATGCCGTTCACAAACGTTGCCTCAATGAAAAAACAAAATACTTCTGGGAAATGACTTTGGGTTTCAGCCCAAGGTCTGCTGCCCTTATTGTTACCACATTTGTCATCCCTATCACTTCATCATTATCGACTCTGAGACCTCACCCCAGGGCCAGGGGAGCAGGAAACACCCAAGGGTGGGTATCCTGGAGAATACACCTCTGGGAGGTGGGCCAGACTGCTGTCTCACACCTGGGGGAAGCCATCCAGGAAAGGCAGGAGCCGGGCCAGGCCTGAGCCCAGAGGGCCGCAGGGAGAGGTGGGGCCTAGGGGAGAGTCACTGCCATTTGGCCGCAGGCTGAGGGGGCTGCAGTATGAGTTGGAAAGGAAGGAGTCTCCTTTTTGGAGCTGAAGCTTCTAGAATTGCACTATCCAATATAGTGATCGCCGGACACATGAGGCTACTGAGTACCGATAACATTTTTTTAACGTGGCAACAAGAAAATTTAAGATGACTTCCGGGGCAGGCATGTTATCTCTATGGAATGGGGCTGCTCTGGAGCACAATTACTGGCTCTTGGGGGGCAGTAGCAGCTTTTCTGATCCCACAACCCCCTCTGGTCACCCCAGAGATCCCGCCAAGTCTCTCAGGGGTCCTGTTGGGAGGCAGGCTGAGATGACCCTGAGGGGATTTTCGGGTCAGCTGGCTGCAGATTCTGTTTTGCAGACCACAGTGACATTTGTCACAGAGACGTGAACCCACCTCGCCACACAGTGACACAGACCCCGTTCACCAGAGACACCACCACAGAAAGCACTGGCATCAGCTGGAGACAAGAGGAACACCAGCGTGTGGCCACCCACCTGTGCCGCACGCCAAGCCGCCGAGGCAGTGGGCGCCTCAAACCCAGACCCTGACCAGTTCTATCAGTGGGCTGCCCCGCAGGCCACACCCAGGGGGCTCCGCCAGCACCTCGGCAGGTCCCACAGAGGGCCGCTGGGCGGAAGCTGCCACGGACACGGTCACTAGAAGAGCACTCTGCTCGGGCTGGTTGGGAAGCCGCTTCGGACGCTTCCCAATCAGTTCTGGGGACCCGGAGGGGGAGAGCAACTTTCTGTTTCATCCAGTGTAGATAAGACAGTAACTCTAACCCTCTGGGGTATCTTCATGCCAAAGGAAACAGGAGCGCTCTAACTGACCCGAGAGCGCCTCTGCGGGGGCCCCAAGCAAAGCCACAGGCCCATAAGTCACAGCAGAGAATTCAGTGAGGGGAGCAGGGGCGCCCTGAGGGAGCCCCTGCAGACCCGCTGAAGTGCAAGTGTGGGCGAGGGGCTGAGGCTGACCACCAGGGGATCCAGACCCAAGGACAAAACACAAAGAGCAAGCGGAAAGGCGCCAACAATGATCAACCTCTTGGAAAACAAGAAGCTGGATGGGAGAGCGAAAGTTATCTGACTGGGCTGAACGATCCCAGGGTAAACAGCAGCCCCAGAGTCGCAGTGAGACAAACGCAGCTTATCAAGCTAACATTAATCTCGTCATCATGACATTCCCGAACTGGGAATGCCTCTTCCAGAGCCAGAAGTCCAAACCCGATGCCTAAAACTGGAAAAACCACGAAGCTGCAGTATCAACTTCTTACGGGACAGTGGAGATTAAGTAGCGGAAAGAAACAGCTAAATGAGCTTGAAGGGCCTGTGGAGACAGGAGTGAGGCGATCAGGAGACCAACGGGTTTTGCTGGCTGCAGAATTATAGGAATTTTAAACCACAGACGTGTAGTAAGAACTGAAGCCCTGGACAAGGGCGCTGCAGGGACCAGAGCTGACAGTGGGGTCACACTCCAGGTCCGCGTCCTGGCTCCACCTTTACCGTGGGACCTGGGCAAGCGCCTTAGTGACCTTGGGTTTTTAGGTAGCCTCTCTGTACCTTAATCACCTTATCTCTAGAACAGGTATAGCAGGGCCTCCTTGGTGGTGCAAGGGTTAAAGTCTCAGCACAATTAAGCTACTGCCAGTCACTGTGGCCTGAGTTTGATCCCCGGCCAGGGAGCTGACCCACATGGCGCAGCAGACCTCTCCTGCCTCGCCCGCTGCTCCCCTCAGTGGTGGATTTCAGTCGATCTGCCTGTTCCGCTCCTCACTGTCTCTGGTGAGTCTTCTCAGTCCCTACACCTATGGCCTACACACCCCAGTTCTTATATGCATAAATAAATAAAATAAATCTTAAAAAAAAAATTAAAACAGGCATAACAGCAGTCAAGAAGATGAGCCAGGCAGAGGAAAGTATCAATACGAGGGCATGAAGTAGCGAATGACCAGAGGTTTTGCTCACCCAACTGGGACTCTCCAGTCGGGGACAGCCAGCTGGATGAGCTGGGGGACTTATCCCCAGTTACACGGCCCTGGCCACCTTGCCTTCTCAAGCAAGGCTGCAGCTCAGAGGACTGTGTCCAGGAGCTGAGGGCTCCAGCAGGGTCACGCAGGCACCCCAGGAGGTGCCAGGGTACAGCACCTGGCCACATGGGCTGCTGGATACAAATGAGATTACCGTGGGGAAAGAAATCGCAATGGTCCTCCCTGGCCGGCCTGAGCTCAGTTCCTGCCGGCCCCAGTGGGAAGGGGAATTCAAGGTCTACTGCCTAGCCCGAGGCTCCAGGGCACGGGCCCAGAACGGGGGGTCTCACTCTGGGGGTGACTTACTCCGAGACATGTGGACAGTGGCGAGCCGGCGGTACAGGGCCTTCTGCCGGGGGTCCGGGTGGAAGCCGCTCTTGGTGAAGTAGACGTGGATGTAGATGGAGCCGTTCTGCTGGACACTCTGCACAGGCAAGCCAAGGGGGACAAGGACACGCTGGGCCTCTCGACAGTGCCCTCGAGCCACTTCACTCCCAGCTCTCCGGCCATCTGCAGAACGCTCTGCCCCAGCCCAGCCTGATTCGCCGAACAGCAAGACCCTGAGGCCAGACCTCGCGCTGGCACCTCACGAGGTACCCGCCGATGCCCTGAGTTTACATTCAGATAACACACAGTCCGTAGCCACTGGGCACGCTCGCCCCCCGCTTTTCCTAGGAGGCGACTAGGGCCCAGGCAGAGGGGTGCTGTCGTGTATGGCCCATCGGGAGCCACGAGCCCAGCCTGCAGTCTCCTGCCCGGCTACCATCTCCGAGGAGACGGTGACTCTTGCACCCGCCTGACACACGAGGGAACTGAAGGGGGCAGCCACCTGCACGCGGGACACACACTCCGAGCAGCAGCCAGGGTCCCAGCTGAGCCCTCTCTGCCCAAGCTGTGAGCAGAGCTGGGCCTCGCTGGGCCACACTGTGTCCTTCTCACATCCCTTTGTAGCTCATGCTTATAGCCTATGCTGTGTTGACCTCTGGGGGCACCGAGCTGGCGCTGGGGATTGACTCCTCTCCCAGAGCTACTTAATTCCTAGTAATAATAAAGAGCTCACCTGCCTGCAAACATGGCCCATAGCTAACCAGCCAGCCCCCTCCCTCCGTACCTGACAATTACACAAATCACCCGGGACACAGACCACCCCCATCCACACCGGCCAGCCCCCACCCACTCCTTGCCTGCCTGCCTGCCTTTTCCACGGAAACTGCGTGGCCTCGGCCTAGGCCTCCCTGGCCCTTTCTGCTCCTGACCAACCCTGTGCTTCTACACGTGACCCTGCAGTGCGGTGTGCCCGCTCCTCTGGGAAACAGCACAGGCACGACCATGGAGATGCTGTCAGTGGGAAAAGGTGTCCTGAGTGACCTCTACATATAGACTTCTTGGACGCCACCCCCCACTTCAGACCAAAGAGAGCCAAGACACCAAGAACTACAAATCTCATAATGTCGTCATCACTGAAGGGAGGATGCTGGGACCTGAGGGTGGAGTTAAGCATCCAGGTTCGGTGTAAAACCAGACATGTGGGCCTTGGGGATCTCTTGGTTCTTCCTGGCTCTCAGCGGCGTGCTATTGGGTTTCCGGCTCGGGGGATCTGGTAGGACGCACTCACGGACTTATCTCCCTCCCTTCTCCCTGAGTTACTCATTTCTTCACTCCCCCTGCTTTGGTAAATAAACCCTTTATTAACCTTTCGTGCGTGTGCCTGCAGCAGCGTCTCACTGCACGTGCCCTTTAAGCACACGGTGAGGCCCCTCAGTTGGGCCACCCACTTTACATCAGGGCTACCCTGGAGCAATATTGTGGGTCCAGGTCCAGACAGCCGTGAGAGCAAACCAGACAGCACCAGAACAACTGCTAACCTTTCAGAGGGCTTAAACCACAGAATATGTGATCCTGGACGTAGCTGGGAATATCCTAGGCCAATTCTAACCCTGTCCACATTTTTCAGATGGGGGAGGCCAAGGTCCAGAGGTCTCAGGACACGCCTGTGGTCACACAGCGTGCGAATCCCCAGAACCCTGCCAGGCCTGGACCCTGAACTGCAAACCGCGGCACTGGGGCCAGGTTCACGGGGAAGCCCCTTGGTGGGCGCCCTGGCCGGAGGGCGGCAGCAGTGCCCACCTGCGGGATGTCGAGCTCAGCGAAGTGCTCGTAGCAGCCGTCGGAGTTCTCGCCGCTGGTCCAGTCTCCATACACAAGGTCGTGCTGCTCCCAGAAGAGCGCGGACGTGGCGTTGAAGTCTGTAAAGTGCTCGTGCTCTGAGATGTACACGTGCAGGTTCTGCCGGAGGGGAGGGGCGGCGTTTAGAAGCGCTCGTAAGAGCTCACGGAGGACTGCGGCTGTGGTCAGCACGCCGAGGTCAGCGCCGGCTGGTGGGGCAGTGGAGCAGCCGCTGGCAGAATAAGCTTTCTCTTTTCTCATTCCGCGTCTACCGGCAAAGTAACAGCTTAACCACAGCCACCCACAATGAGAATTTGGGGTCGAAAGGATTAGGACCTCCCTGAGTCATCTCCCTTCCTGGCCTCTTGTGGCCCTCATGGTCAGAGGGCTGCAAGCTCCTGGATAAAGGGGCGTCAGCTGGTTACTGGGCACACAAAGGAGGTGGGGAAACAACCTCGGAGAATGGCCTCCTTTCGTCAGTCCCCACAGCCATCTCTGTCCAGAACGGGGATTGGGGGGCTACTGATAAGGACAGTTGAAGAGAGGCACCCTGCTGACTAGAATTCCAGGAACTCAGAGCTGTGGGGAATGGCAGAGGGGGAGAAGCCCAGCTCACTGGGGTGTGCACACTTGCTGTGAGATTTTAAGCAATTGTGTGAAACCTTTGGCGCCCTCTTCCCAGAGAGAGCCCCACCACAAAACCGAAAGACTTTACTTCTTCCTACGGGATTCACCCCAGTGACTAGGGTTTCATGGGTGGGAGATGGACCCAAAGTTCCTTGCCCCGGACCTGTTCGCCATCCAGCGGCAACAGCTGTCCCAACTTCCCCATGCCGTGTCAGGCCTCCCCACCTGTAGTTACCATTAAAGTGTCTTTGGGGAACAGGTTGCGGCTGGCGACGCGCGGGGCTCCTCCGGGGCCTGTCTGGTCCTGAGGGGCCGGCCCTCGGCGGAACCAGCTGCTGATGGCCCAAATGATGAAGATCCTGAGGAGGAAAGAGCAGGGCCGCCGGTGAGTCGGAGCCTCTTCTCTCCTTAGCGGAGAGCTAGACCCCTGCCGACTGGGCACCTCTGGGGCCTGACACAGGGCTGGTGACCACACAGGAGGGCCCTGAGAGATTCCGGATGCCACCGTCTGCCAGCAGAGGGGGAAGCCCAGCGCTGCGCTGGTCTCCGGGCGGGGCCCCGGCCTTCAGAAGCTCCCGGTGGCCACATGTCTGCAGAGGCTTGCCCCTCTAAACCTTGGGTCCGGGAAAAGTAACATTCAAGGCCCCTGGAATTCCAGAGTGAGAGAATCCTAAGAACCAGGCATGCCATCACTTCAGAGGTGTCAAGCCTCAGCGAGAACAACAACTTAGCGCTTAACCAGCTGAAAAGTGGAGAAAGCATGCAGCGTGTTATTCCCTGGCTTCAGTCACAATGGGCTTGGTTATTCAGACCAACTCTCCTGTTGGAAAAGCTTGGAAGACCCTGCTAAACACAAACAGGCCAAGAGTCTACCATAAAGTGATTGTGCGTGAGAGCTTCAGAGCAAGCCAGGCTCTCTGCTGTGCCTAACCTACCCCGTGTACTGTCGCCAAGATAACATGTGAGCATGCGTAAGCATATACTTTAAAATACAATGAGGAACAGACAAGATTGGAGATTTCTTCGTCAGGAAGAAATGAAGGGAAAACTGGACCCCGAGGAAGTCAAGGAGCCCTGGAAGCTTCTTTTTCTACCTGAGTACATTCGGTAGGTACTTGGGTGGGTGACGAGTATGGAGCCCAGGACCCACAAAAGGTGGCAGAAACCTACCCTATGAGACACCAAGACTCCACAGGTGTCACACCGGGATGAAGGGGAGCAGATGTGGCCTAGCCCTCCCCAGAGTTTGAACTTGAAGCAAGGAGACCCCACCCAGATTGCTGATGCTCTGGGCAGTCCATGGAAGCAAAGCAAGTCCTCTCAGGAAAAACACAAAACAGGTTCGTGCTAGGCCTGAGAACATCCCTATAAAGAAGTTTCCCATACAGTGAGTAACGTATAGCCAAGACAAGTCAGACGCACAAGGAAACAGATGCTGGGACTGGGAATTGCCACGAACAATGCCACAAAAACACACTTTGAGAAGCTGAGAAAATATGGAGCCCTGAAGTTTCAGAATTTGTTAAAAAATCCTTAAAATTTCTATTAAGTGAGCTTCAGAAGTATCCAAACTCTGAATAATAGGGTAGGAAAAAACAACGACCGAAAACAAGATTCCACGATCTTAGTTCAATATTTTAAGTCATTTTCTCAATGTGTAAGAGAAAAAGTGAGACACAAGTGGCTAGTCGTCACAGCCAGCCACACTTAGCCAAATTGTGGGAAAGGTGACCCTTCCAGATGCCAAGCCCTGGCCTCCTGCACGTGTGGGGGCTGGAGAAGCCCAGGCGGAGCAGAATGCCTTGAGGACCTTAAGAACACTTGGTAGGGGTGGGCTGCTCTTTCTTGGCTGGCATCAGGCACCCTAGTCTCTGCAAGTGGGACAGGAGGCCACGGGCACGTACCAACCAATATATTCTCTTCTCCTTTTTTCTCTTCTCTCCCTTCGTAAGTAAATAAATTCCTTTAAGTCTTTTTTTCCCTTTGTTTCTCTCCGAGACTGCTGTGGGTCTTGTGTACTCTTTTTAAAAAAAAAAAAAAAATCTACTTATTTATGCACACAAGAACTGGGGTACAAGCTAGAGGTGTGGGGGTGGGGTGAGAGGAGCCACCAGAGACGGAGTAGGAAGCAGAACAGGAGGATCTACTGAAATACACTGCTGAGGGGAGCAGCAGGGAGACAGGAGAGTTCTGCTGTACCACGTGGGTCCCCTCCCTGGCGGGGGATTGATCTTGTGCTACAGTGGCTGCTGATAGGTTCACAGTGCTGTGTCTTAACCCCTTGTACCCCAGAGAGGCCCCTTGTGTACTCTTAAGTATGAGGATAAGGACTCACAAACCAGGTCATTCCTACTTCCCCTCTCCCAGGTTTGCCCCCAAATTCAGAAAGCTGAATAAACGTAGAATTACTGTCTGAGAGGTATGCCCAGGACACAGTGTTAAAAGGGAAAGGCAATCCTCCCTTAGGAGGAACATAAAGGAACCAAAGGAGGATCAAGGAAAGGAATAAGAACAATAATAATAGTAACAATAACAGCAATAAAGACACAGAAACCAAAAATGAGGAGACAAGGACAGACTGGGGACACCTGGCGGGGAGGAGAGGGGAAGGGTTGAGGGAAGATGGGAGCACGAGGGACTGAGGTGATGGTGCACTGGTGAGATGGTGATGGGGAATACATGGGGATTACAATTAATGGCAAGTATATGTAAATTTTAAAATATTTTAATAAAAAAAAGGGAAAGGCAAGATGAAAGAAAGTCTACAGAACATGATTCCATTCTCGTGTAATAAATTATGTGACAGAGAACAACCAACCGGGACTGCAGAGGAGAAGAGGGAGTGAGCATTCCAGCTGGGGGAGAGGGGAAGACCCTGGGGATGGACTGTGGTCAGCAGCAACAGAATGGACTTAACGCCATGGAACTGCCCCCTTCAAATGGTTAAAACGGTATAGTTATACTATATATTTTACCACAATAAAACCCCAAAAAGTAACAGTGATGTACCTTCATGTCTATTTTGAAGACACAGAGAGAAAGGTATGAAACGAGACCTGGAAGAACATTCCCTTGCTTTGGGAGCACAGCGTCAGGGAGGTGAGAACAACACAACACAGCTCTGAAGCACAGACGGTCTTGCCCGGAGCCAAGCTGCGGGCACACGGCTCCTGTCCCCGGCTCACCACGGCGCAGCCATGGAGCCGCGCAAGGACTCGAAAGACACGGAGCAAGGCTCCCCTTTAGGAGATGTTTACATTCTCTATGCTTTCATTTGGGGAAAAAAAGTCTAGTGCTCGCTTCGGCAGCACATATACTAAAATTGGAACGATACAGAGAAGATTAGCATGGCCCCTGCGCAAGGATGACACGCAAATTCGTGAAGCGTTCCATATTTTAAAAAAAAGTCTAATGAACAAAAGCCCAAAACCAAAACTGTAGCAGATTAGGAGGTATTTCCCAATATCCGTCTTCCCCACTCCCTCGTTAAGAAAACAACATGGTGGCCATTTGGATTCACGGTGACAAATCCAGTCTTTGCACAGCTGGGTGTAGACAGAATTTTACGTGGTAAATTTCTGGCCAATAAAATTTCAAAACAGTGTGTTATGCCGAGCTTTTGAAAGTGTCCTTAAAGGGAAAGCACCTCCTTCCTTGGTTTGTCCTCCCCCCGCCCCCAAAATGTGGATGTGACGGCTGGGTCTTCAGCCATCAGCACAGCCCGTGACGGCAAGGAACAAACCTGGTGCGGCGGAGCAAAGCACAGGAGTCTGAGCGGCAGACGGCTGCAGAAGCCTGCTCGGCCTAGGTCCAGAGTGGCACATGAGAGCGGAGTCCATTTCTGTTTGTTAGTGCAGGCCTCAGAGACGGGCAGCTGCGCCATTCTTAACTGAGACAAGGACCATCAACTACAGCTACGCAAAGCCGCAGAGCAGAGCGGTAAGAGGCCGGCTTCGAGGCGACAAAGCCTGGACCTGAAGGCCAGCTCTGCCATGTGTCAACTGCGTGACCTCAGCCAGGCGCTCACCCTCTCTGGCCTCTGCTCCCTCAACAGTTGAAATGGGGGTGACACAGGTTTGCCCACCAGCTTTAAGGGCCCTATACGCACTCACACACGCATATGCTGAGTGCTGGGACGGAGCCGGGTAGGTGCTCGGAGAGTGCCTCAGACACGTTAGCTGCTACTGCTGTTATTTTCATCATAGGAAAAAGGCACATAAAGAACTTTGGAACGGAAAAATACTAGCAGAGAGTGCTAGTGTAGGTGGGGTGCCTCCCCGCTGAGCCCTGAACCCGCTGAAGGGCAGGACCAGGCGCAGGGACTTGTCTCTGCCTGTGGAAGCTGAGGAGCCACGGCCAGGACTCAGGGCCACAGTCCAGCTGAGACACCTGCTGCTTCCCCAGCAAGTCCCTGACGTACACGGCGGGGGGGGAGGGCTGCAGCTCCTGGGACCCCTCTGCCTCCAAGAGAGGCTTATCTCAGCAGATACGCCAAGGGAGAGTGCGGGGCAGGGCACCCACAGGCAGCTCTGCCGGCTCAGCATGGCCTGTGCGGTCTCAACCCCTCCAGAATTTTGGTATAAAACCAAACCAGACCGGACTTTTAAAGGATTCTGGATCCCCAGCCACCTGCACAATGTGTGTGCACCCAGAGACACCCTTTCAGAGGGCTGGAGGACAGTGCCCCCATCCGCACACCCCGAGCCAGGACCCCAGGGCTGCAGGGGCGGCCCTCGCCTAACCCTTTCAACCTACTGGAGTAAGCGAATAAAAAACAGCCTCAGAAGCTTTTAAATCCATCCACTCTTCCTCCCACCTTACCCATTTAACTGCCCATCCCCTTCCTACCCTCTCCAGGAAACCACTGGAATAACTGGAAAACCATGGGCTCCATCACCACCCCCAAACACGCCGTTCTCCCACCTGAAACTTCAACCTGCTCAAAGCTTGGGGAGTTCATGGCCCCTAAAAAGAAACCCTGAATTAGAACTTTTTAAAGATCCCATTTGGGCACCCACCCAAGCTGATGTGTGGTGCTAAGGAAGGAAATTAGCCTACACTGTGGTGGTATTAAAAATGGCTATCTGAAGGAAGCTCCCTTATGTGCCGGCGTGGAGAGATCTCTAAGATATGTTGTTAATGGAAAAAATCAAGATGCAGAACTGTGCAAAATAGGCTCCCTCTTACATAAAAGTGAAAGGAAAGATAAAAATAATCTTTATTCAGAGTTGCTTGAAGCATGAAATAAAGAAAATGATATTTAAGAAATCTCCAAGTCCACACATGGACATAGCAGGGGAAGACAGAACGGGAAAGGGAAGGGGCCGGGGTGCCTGGGTTGAAGCAGCTTGGGGTACAAACACTGGGGATGGGGCCCAACATGCGGGCTGAAACTGGGGAGATTACCTCGGCTCCTTGTCCCATGTGACCCCTGGGACACCAGGCAGGTAGGTCTGTCCCGCAGCAGGATGTGCTGGGGTTGGAGTCAGTTGTTTTCAGCTCTTTCTCTTTATAATATATTTTCTAGCGCCTCCCTGGTGGTGCAGGGGTTAGAGTCTCACCGCTGTGAAGCTATCACCAGCTACCGCGGCATGAGTTCAATCCCCGGCCACAGAGCTGACCCACATGGCGCTGCTCCCCTCAGCAGAGGATTTCAGTGGATCTGCCTACTCTGTCTCTCATGAATCTCTGCACCACCACCCCCCCACACCTCTGGCCTACACCCCAGTTCTTGTATGCATAAGTAAATAATAAATCTTTTAAAATATAAATATATATATATTCTAAGTCCCCTCCCCCCTTTTACATGGAGTAACAGAAGCCATCCTGGCAGCTCTGGGTATGTGGCCTGTTCCTGTGCCCCCTACTTCACAGGAATTTGCACCCAATCCTTTAATGACCCGCAAGCACCCAGAAGTCCTGTCTCTGAGGTGCAAGCTCCAGCACGAGGAGCGGGAAGGCTAAGACCTCAGCACAGGCCTGAGCTCCCACATGCTCTGCAATGCTACCTGCCCCCCAACTTCATTAGCTCATCCCCATTATGGACCAGCAGACTGTCTCCAACTTTCCTATATTTTGAACAACTCTATGCAAGTTCTTATGTAATTGAACAACTGCCAATTACAGCCATGTGTTTATGGGATGGCTGGCAACGTGTGACTTCCTCGCCACCTTCCACTTCTCTTCAGTGCTGCCTGAAGCACTTCATTCCGTACAGTAAGTATGGACGCACTGTATGCTTAGGGGAAAAATCTAATCAGATAGCGCCCACAGAGACAAGTAGCTGGCCCCCCAAACTACTCTCCCCTTCCTCCTTGGTCACAGAACCTGCTCCTCGGCTGCATGCTTCATTTCCCAGAAGAAAACTATCTCCTGGGCTCCCACGAGGCTGGCCAGGGCCGTGCGAGGTGACCTCACCAAGGGGGACTGTTTCGAACAACTCCACCCTGCAGTCCCGCCGCCCTTATAGCTGACACAGGAGGGGTGACAGCCGACCTGCAAGGCCCTGGCTATTGACCACTGTGTTAAAACATCTTTCCAGAAAGAGAAGGAAATGTCTATTTTGCAGGTGGGTAAACAAAGGCCGAGAAAGAGAAGGGGATTCTCACCAGGTCGAGGGGGGCAAAGACAGAACCCAGTCCAGGTACATGCCCCTGTGCCTGCCTGGCACCTGCCCAGAGCCTCAGTCAGAAGGGCCTGGATTCAAGGCAGGACCTGTTTTCCTGCTGCTCAGACATGGCTGCGAGCCCACACGTAAAGGGACAACACCGCTGGTCACGGAAGGGCAGCCTGCACATTTCACTCACATGACGTGAGAGGAGTCCCATCACCGAGGCGGAAGTGGCAAGGTGCTGCGGGCAAGGGGGTCTGAGGGAGCTGGTGCGTGGTGGAGACAGGTTCCCTTTGGGGAAGATGGAAAAGGTCTGGAGAAGGATGGAGGTGCTGGCGCACAAAACACCCATACACTTCGTGCCACTGTGGGGACACTTATAAATAGCTAAGACGGACCATCTCATGCCATGGGCTGAATCGTGTCCCCAAAACTCACGCTGAAGATCCTAGCCCTCAGGGCCCTGCGACTGTATTTGGAGAGGGCGAAGGTGGAGGGAGGGCGGGGCGGGGCCTGACCCAGTATGACCGGCCTCCCAAGCGGACAGGAGGACGACGCAGACCTGCACAGAGGGGTGGCCTAGAGGGTGCAGGGCGAAGACGCCGTCTACGAGCCCAGGAGACGCTCCTCCAAAGAAACCAGGCCTGCGCCACCAGTTGTGAGAAAATACATCTCTGTGACTTGAGCCCCCAGGCCGTGGCAATGACCCCAGCAGCCAGCAAGCTAATTTAGCCGCTTCAGCACCGACGCCACCAAATCTACCAAAACCAGCAAGATGTCCACCCCCTGCGCCCCAGCCATCCTCAGCGACGCTCTCCTTTCTTTAGGCTCATCTTCTTTCAACTTCTCTCAGGGAAGGAAACCAAGGCCCCTGCTCACCTGAACAACACGCCTTTGATGACCTGCCAGGCGTTGGGTGCTGGCTGGGGTGGTGGGTTCTGGGGCTGGGTCTCCGCCGGTGGGTCCCTCCCGATGCTGCCATTGCTGGTCACCTGCAGGGGACAGTGGGGGGTGAGGAGGCAGGATATGGCCCGAGGCCCTGGGCTATAGGCACTGCCACATGCCACAGCCCAGCGTGGGGCTGAGCGCAGAGGGGCTGCTTGATCAGTAACTGGAGAATGGAAAAATCAAAGCACCTGAAGGGAAGCTCTTCTTCCTTCCAGATCGAAATGCTCCGCAAGGGCATACTCTGCGCTGAGACAAATGGTGACCAAGAAGGGCTGCCCTCGATGGCTCACAACCAGGGGGGAGACAGATCTGTCCTCAGACAGAGACCACCCAGAGTGGGCAGAGCTAGGCTGCAGGAACCCAGGGGGGCACCTGGTCCTTCCTGGGGAGCAAGGAGGGCTTCCTACAAGAGGGGAGAGCGAAGCTGAGACCTAAAACCTAATGCGTTGGCCAGTGCCTAGGAGGCAGAGGGAAGCAGCAGGTAGAGAGAGTCTGATTCTCAGGACTGTCCACTGCTCCCCGGGCCAGACCCAGGATGCAAGGGCCGTGGCGATGACGCCAAAGGGCCGTGTGGCGGGGCCTGGTTCCCAAGGCTTGGGTTTATCTAAAAGTAGCTGGCGCTGCGGGGAGGGAGAACCAAGCAGTTAGTGTTGTCCTGCCCTGAGCAAACAGTTCCTGAGGCCTCCTCTGTGCCCGGCCGGGTGGGCCCTCGAGGGCTCCTCACCCAGCAGGGAAACGCCAAGAACAGAGGGAGCCACCCATCGCGGCCACAGAGGGGCATGTGAGAAATGTGGCACAGCCCACCCCGAGGCCAGAGCTGTGCGGTCTGGCTTTGGCAGCTGGGTGATGGGGGCCCGGGGGCTCTGGCTCTTGACCGGGTCACTCAGCAGCAGGGTCACAAGGGTGGGCAGGGCTGGGGTCAGGCCGACTGCCCAGAGAAGACTCATCACTCAGAAGCAGAAGCTCGGCGGCAGAGAAGTCAGCGACCACGGCAGCTTCAAGAGGAAACCCTTCCCGCCATCCCCACACTCCTTCCTCCCTCCCAGCTCTGTCCCTCCCACTAGCCTCCCTGGGAACGGAGGGCAGGGAAGAGCCTGGCATGGAGCGGGGCTCCACAAACACCTGCGGAAGCCACACGTGCTTCCTGCAGGGCTGGGGCACCCAGCTCCTCTCCCCTCCTGGGCCTCCACCACCCACCTGGCCCCCACACCTCAGCCTACCTTCCTCTGTCTACCTCCGACAGGGTGGGCCCCGTGGCCAGACGGATTTGCTAGGAAGATCAGCCACTTGTCACCCCGCCCCCCTCGTCAGCAAGAGTACCATGCCAACTCCCAAAGCGTGGGCCAACACCATGGTACAAGGGGGGACTGTGGGACGTGACAGTGGGCCCAGACGGTGGGCCCGGTCCCTTAGTTCCTGGGGGTGCCATCTGGTGAGTGTCACTTCTCTCTGACCATCCCCTTCTCTGACCCAAAAGCCCGGGTTTGAAACCATCAGTGCACTTCAGACAGAAGAGCTTCCCTGCGTGTGCTGAAAAAAGTAGTTCCTGAGCGCCCACTGTGCGCCAGGCCCCGTGCCAGGCAAGGGGATGGGGGCCACACTGCGCTCCCCGAGCTCAGGCACTAGAGGGAAACGCACTCGCAGAACAGTAAACAGGATAATTAAAAGTGGTAAGCAGGAAAAGTGCTCTGGAGGAAACAAATGGGGGGGGGGGGCTGATGGCAACGGGGTGAGGGGCAGGGACCCACTTTGGGTTGGGTGGTCAGGGAGGCAGCCCCAGGGAGATGACATCAATATCCAGAGGAGGGTGTGCTGGCAAGGGGAAAGGTGTGAGAAAGGGACTCGCAGGGGCAGCAAGGTGAGACCGGCACAGGGACCCTTGTTCTGAGCTGGCCTTTCTCCTGGGAGCACTGGGGAACCAAGGAAGGGTTCCTGTGGGTCCGAGCAGATTCTGGATCAAGAAAAAGAAGCTGGAGGCGAGGCCAGGCCAGGACGAGGCCAGGCCAGGACGGAGCCCACGCCCGGCCGCCTCCCAGGCCTGTAATGACGGGCACACTGGCTGGGAACCCTCCCACAGGCCTGCAGATGAGAACCACAGTGAGACCCCGCTTGAGGAGGACAGCCATGACCAAACCATG
The DNA here is from genome assembly GCA_019455555.1 of Galemys pyrenaicus. Lineage (NCBI taxonomy): Eukaryota > Metazoa > Chordata > Mammalia > Eulipotyphla > Talpidae > Galemys > Galemys pyrenaicus. Next base: position 1,775,150 of record JAGFMF010011711.1, read on the forward strand.
GGCCATCACCACTGCTGGCGAGTGAGGAAAGACCAGAAGGGCCCGACACTGCCAGAGCTGCTGCTTGGAAGACCACAGCAGATTCTCACAAAGTTAAATATGCCACCTACAAACCAACCATCCGTGCCCAGTACCTACGCAAGAGAAGCGAGCGCGGACAGCAACACAAAGATGTTTCTAGCGTGAAAGCCAGAAACAGCCCAAATGTCCTTCAATGAATAAATGAGCCATCTGTGCAATGGAATAATACTCAGCAATGAAAAGGAACGCTAAAAATGTTCAAATGTGCAAAGAGTGACTGCAGTCAGGAACAAGGGAACATTCTGAGGGACAGAGACGTTCTCAGGCAGCCTGGGGTGAAGGGACCACATCACTGCAGAAATGAACAAAAGGCACTTGACACTGCTGACAGGTGAATACAGTGTGGTATCTAAGTTATACCCCACTCAGAAGGTAACTCTCCCATGGAGCGAAGGCAAACAAAACCAGTGCCATGGTCCTGAGGCCTGTCACCATCTGGCCTCCGCCCTGCCTCTCTGCTCTTACCCACACACCTCATTGCACCAGGCACCTCCCACCTCAGGGCCTTTGCACTGGCTGAGCCCGTTACCTGAAATTTTTTCCTTCATGTGTCTGTGTGACTCCTTCATCTCTTTCAATGTCACCTCCTCAAAGTGGCGCTGCCAGATCCCCTATTTCATATGCAACCCTCCGACCACCCCTTACTTGCTATTCCCTCCCCAGCTTTGCTTCTGTCCGGCGCTGATCACCGTCTGGCTGGCAATGTACTTTACTTCTTTACCTTGTTAGCAGTTGTCTCTGTGCGTCCCCCTAGCCTCCAGCTCCCACCCCCAACTAGAACATGAGACCCAAGCGGCAGGGCCTGTTTTGGTCACAGCTGTAGGTCCCACAGTGGCATGGGACCTGGCATGCAGTGGGCACTCGATCCACATCAGTTTTAGAATGAATGGCAGTGCTGTGGGCGCTGTGCCTGAGCCCCCGGCTGGAGGAGCCCGATGGCCTCTCATGAGTGGGCCAAGCTCCGTGGTGGGCCCTGCAGGTGGGAGAGGGCAGTAGTGAATGCAGAAACATCTGTGACTAAGACACAGTTCCTACTCTTGTCTCATACACAGTCCTGAGGAACACCCACCAAGGAGACCAGGAAATGGCTGAGACTCTGACAGCTGGCCTAAGCCACAGCTGGGTGCAAGACAGGCTTTCCAGAAGCTTCTCCTGGATCCACCATGGGTATATACATCGAGATCCACTCATGCCACAAACACTGAGATCACTGTAACTGAGCCTGAGCTGCACAGTGCTAGGGGCAACTGTGGTGACCAAGACAGTCCCTCTCTGCTCTGCAGGGGTTCCCAGCTCAGTAGACAGAGACAGACAACGGCAATCCAAAGTGGGTGGGGCTGGGTCAGGAGAACACAAGGCACCTGACCCAGCCTGACAACATCAGAGGACGCCTCCTAGAGAACAGAACATCTGGAATGCGCCCGACTAGTAAGAATCGGTAAAGAGAAGAAACATGCAACAGCAGTGAGGAAGGAAATACTGAGACACCCTCCTGAAAACAAGAGGTTGAGCATGGCTGATATGCCTCTCACCCAGCAGGTCTCATGCTGGGGGGGGGGGGGGGGAGGAATTCTGCCTCCCAGGAGACAAACAGCAATGTCTGCAGACATTTTGCTTGTTACCGCTGGACAGGGGTGTGTGCTAATATGGGGAGATCATGGATGCTGCACAGGACGGTCACTCCGCCACCAAGAAGGACAACTCAGACCGAACTGTCAGTGGTGAGAAATCCCAGTCTAGTCTCAAGACTCAGCTCATGCAAGAACTTGACCAGCCAAAGAGTTTGTACTTTATCCCAAAGACAAAGGATTAAGTCTTGAAAGGTCTGAAACAGAGATGGGTCCAGGGTAACCAGAATTCCAGTATCTCTGATGACTGCCCCCCACCCCCAGCAAAACAAAAGACTACCCACGGGGTGTGGGGGGAACCCTTCTATCAAGACCTGGAAGTCCCTGCAGACAGGGACTGAGTCTTCCTTGCAGCCTAACTCAACAAACACTTCCTGAGGCTGGCTGAGGATGCTGAAAAGACTCAGATGGGGTTCTGTCACACAAATCCCTTGCTGGTGTCCTCCTCCTTATCCCCGTGATGTTATCTGCCCCTCCTCTGGGCTCCCTGGCATAGACCTGTCATCACCCAAGTCAACCAGGACCTTCTTCTTTTGATCTCCTGTCAGTCTTGTCAGCACTCCACTGTTGGAGGGCCACGCTGGAGCCCTCTCTGTGGCCCATTACAGGGCCAGACTCCTTTCTAACCCCTCCATTTACCACTAGAGTAATAAAGGTTCAAAGAGACCAAGGAACTTGCCCAAGGTCACAAAGAGAGTCAGCTTCATTCTCCCCTCCCAACCTGCACTCCTTTCCCCTGTACTGCCTCCCACATGTCAGTAACATCCCAGTGGGTGGGTCGACAGCAACCTGCTGTCACTCCATCGATTCCCTAAACGCCTGAAAGGTGGCTGCCTGAACTAGTATCTTCTGCAGCTTCAGTTCAGCTGAAGTGGCAACAGGGCAGAAGTCAGCAGCAGCTGGACTAATTCCTCCATGGGACTAGTTTATACTATCAACAAACCCACTGCAGTCCTGACCACCCGGGGTCAGTAGCGCCCGGAATTTGGATCCCCAGACTAAACTGTGTGACCTTCTGCAAGCACTTTAGTTTCATTGCTCCTTGGACTCCCGTCAATAAAATGGGTCTGTCGCCTCCACAACCTCTGTCTTAACTCACAATCACTACCTGACTTTGCTAGAGCTAGAAAACTCCCGATGAACTGATCATCGCCCACACCGTAGACACTGCTAGAGATCCTGAACGTTAGACCACTCCAGGATAGCTCTTGGCGCCTAGAATCGCGGAGAGAACCCAAGACGCCCGGGTACAAGTCTGCGCCCCTCTGCGCCGCTGTCTCGCCGGCTCGAGCAGTGAGCCTGGGGGCCTCCCGGCACGAGCGTGCAGGGGACCCAGCGCACTACTGGCCCCTGTTCCCCACACTGTCCGGCCTCCGGACTGCCCGGCCCCGCCTGGGCCCGGTATTCAAGGTCCCTCTGGGCAAGGAGACACCAATGCATGGGATTCCGCTAAAAGGGGCAGGACACGCCCCGTGGGAGGCCCCCCGGGTGGGGAAGAACCCCTCAGGCCCCTCTCGGCCTCCGTACCTGACCGGAGCCGCCTCCTCCGGCCGCCACCACGGCGCTGCCGGCCCCGTCCGCCTCCTGCGCCGCCGCCATCTTCCTGCTCCGGGTCCCCGCCCCCGCCGCCAGTCCCGCCCCGTCCCCGACGGCGCCAGCGCGATCGCGCGAGATTTCAGTTTGCCCAGCCCGCCGGCCACCGTAGTCCTCAAGTGTCAAGTGTCTCGACCACGCCTCTCGAGTCACTTCCGGCTATGAAAGGACCAATCCGGCCACCGTATGTCCCCGCGTTCCCCGTAGTCCGTTTGCTTTTATCTAGTAGGCACACTGCATGCTCGGAACTCCCAGAACATTCTCCGCCAACATGTTCTTCACAAGACACCATTCCTTCAACCCTCTCTTCCAGTTGCTAAGCCCGCCTCTTTCAGTCATAAGAGATTTTTAGGACACCTTGCCTGCTTCGTCGCGCCGGTTCAGTCTTCAGTCCTATATTCTTGAGCCTTCTCGGCCACCGTAACGTTTCGAGCCGGCCTCCTCGAGTCACGCCCTCCCTGTGCTAAAGGCGTCCTCCTGGTCCCTTTATCCAGGTTCGGGGGACAGGACCTTTAGTCAGTGTCCTCGTCTCCCGACCGCTCTTGGGAGCGGTCTCCTGGCCCAGCCCTGTCCTCGACAAGTTCCCCTAGGCTATAGTCTCTGCCTTCAGTTACTATTTCTGTGTTCTCGCGGCCACCACACCTCCAGATTGGACCCGTCAGCCCTCCGCGAGCCCTTGGGCCCCCTCGCTTATCGCGCATGCGCGTCCCCTTAGCGGGCTAAACTTTCCGACAGACCTCGCAACCCCTGGGCTTGGCTTCCAGGGCTCTAAGAACTCCACGCTTTTTCTTTAGCTATGTATGTTCGACTCCAGGCCTGGACACGTGTTGAAAGGTCCCTGCCCTGGGGAGGATGTAATAAAGGCGCGTAGGAGACCGAATCCTGACTCCAGTCTGTTTAACTACTAATGAATTGGGTGAAGGTCTGACCTGGGTTCAAACCCTGATTGTGCTACCGTATGGCTTAGATGATCGTGGATAAGTGGTGTGTCTCTTTTAAGCCCCAGTTTCTGCCTCTGTTATAAACTAGGTGTTAGAATAGTACCCGCTGGTCTGGTGTAACAAGGAATGTATGCATGCACTTGGCCCCAGACCGGGCTTACCTGTGCAGCCATTACGCTCTTTACATAGTATGCGGAAGGGAGAGCAGCCTTTGCATTGGGAGAGTCTAATTATCATTTTACCTTCGACATCTTCCACTTTCTGTAGTAATACGGTGTACACTGAAGTAAAATCCTAGTTATAGAGATAATTCGTATTTATTACATAGTTAAAGTGAAGATTCGAACCTGGGAACAATCTGACAGATTGTATCCTGAGAGTACTGCTCTGCCAGTACCGTGTTTGAATGGGATTATATAACTTGGGAAAGAAGGGCATCGTCACTTTATGTCCCTACAGTGATGCAACAATGCAATAAATTTTGAAAAGCGTTTGTAGTTTCCACTGGTAGGCATTGACCGTCAGATGTTCCCAGCAGTTCTAACTCAGACGTTTTGTTGTTATCTTCTATACATTAAGAGAGGCAAGACATCAGGGTAGTTAAACTTGTATCTTAATTGTTTTTTTTTTTAAAGATTTATTTATGCATACAAGCACTGGGATACAGGCCAGAGGTGCGGGGAGGTGAGAGAATCCACCAGACAGAGCAGGGAGCAGAACAGGCAGACTGACTGAAACACACTGCTGAGGGGAGCAGCGGGCCAGGCAGGAGAGGTCATGTGAGTCACCTCCTGGGCCGGCAGCAGGGATTGAACTCCTGCTGCAGTGGCTGCGGTCTGCTTCATAGTGTGTTGCTTAACCCACTGCGCCACCAGGGAGGGCCCTGTATCTTAATTCTGTTTACAGGATTCTTTGTGGGGTACTTGTTTTGATGTCCCTGTAGCTGCCTACCTTCTGGTCAGCAGCCCACATCAAGAAGCTGTTGATTGCATTTACGCCTGGGCGATGGGTTTTTCTGGAAGACTTCCCAGCACAGGGCTGGCCAGTGCCGACTCTAGTCTATGCAAGGGATCTGCACTTCATTCCAGCTTATCAAACCAGAGAGCAGGATCCCAAAATGCACTTTCAATGTTCAAGGGTCTCCTCCAGGAAACCTTTCCTAACTCCAGCCTCCCACCCCAGGCTGGGTGGGGGCACCACCTCCCATTCCTTTTCACTTTATGTCATCACGAACAAAGGTGGTCTTGCCCCAGACTGTCATGGTTTCCCATTGTCCCCAGCATCGCCCCAGGGGATGATTGCAGAAGGTGAGTAATGATGTCTGAAAGCCAACACAAACACAAGAAGGAAACTTAGAGAACCTCTCTCCCAGTTCCCTTCTCTTAAAAAAAAGTCAGTGCTCCAACTCTGAAAGTAATGTCTAGGGGTGAACATGTTGCTTAAGTCCCCAGATGGGGACTGGTTGAGATTTTGTGGGTCCCTTTTGAGAAATACAAAATTACATGTACATATTAACATGGGGTACCACGGGAACCCCGGGCAATGAGGGATCTTGAAGCTTTATTTTTCCCAGCTTCACTGAAACCCCATCTCTGCTCTTAGCTCTGGAAACAAAATGCCCGACCTTCCTCCTCCTCACACATACTGCAGAATCTGATGTGTGGGAGCTTGGGCACTCCCAGCTAGGTTTTATTGCTCCCTGCGAAAGCCTGCCCCCTGTAAGCAGAGGGACCAAATAAATTCCTCCATTCCCACTAACTGGTGACTGGAGACCAGACCCACTCTGCCCTCCACTAGGGGACGCCCAACACCGATCAGCGGCGGAGGTTTTGGGACCTAAGGGAGAGGGCATTGAAGACCAGAACTGCTGGGTCCTGAGGCAGAGGGGTACGGGTCCAGACTCCTGAGTTGGAGGGAGATGTCTGAGGTCTCCGATGCCTGAGTTCTGAGGGAGGAGGAGTCTGGGGGCTCCACGCCTGAATGTGGAGGGGAGGGGGTCTGAGAACAGGAGGAGGAGTCTGGGAAGGGCCCCAGGATTGGTTGGAAACAGAACTGGCCTGGGCAGTGGTTTGGTTTGGCTTGCGTCCGTGGGAATCAAGTGGACAGAGTAGGGATTGTTCCTCTAGGGTCCCCCCCTCTAGCACCCCTTGCGCTTGGCAGTCTCAGCTCTTCCCAGGCTCTGGGGATCTGGGGGCATTTCCCACCACCCCTCCCCAAGGGCCCTGTTTTCAACTAGACTCACAGCTGCCCAGCCTCAGGAGCTGGGAAAAGTGCCCTGTGAGGGCTGAAAGGCTGTCCGGAGGTTAATGTCAAGCAGATTAGGAGAAATACAGGCCTTCCATCCCCTGCAGCCAACAGCCCCTCTTGAGACCTGGGGACCCAGGGCCACGCTCCACTCTCAGGATCCAGGAGTCCTGACCGCCAGCCCCACCCGTGGGCCCAGCACAGTCTGCTCTCAGACCCATGAGCTTCTGCTCTTACTTGCACACCCTGTACTTTCTGCCTGTGATCGCGTGCTCTCTCTCTCTCTCTCTCTCTGTCTCTGTCTCTCTCTCTCTCCCCCAACCACTAATCCCCTCACCTAGGAGTTCTCCCTCCCCTCCCTCACTTTCACAGCAGGCTTTGTAACCTGTAACCCCTCCCCTATCACCCCTTAAAGGGCCCTCCCTGCCCCAAAACCACCGATACCTTCAAGTCCTGTTCTTTATTGCCCTGTGACTGGCTGAAGTTCTCTTCTCCACTGGTCCTCTTGCCCATCCTTTGTCTCCCCCACTCCCTGCCCCCATCCTCTCCATTGGTGGCCTCAGAACGGAACTGAAGTAGGCACTCAGGAAATGTTCTCAGTATTGCTAGTAAGAACAGGGGCTCCCTGGTGGTGCAATGGGTTAAGCAACGCACTGTGAAGCAAAATGCAGCCCTTGCAGCACAAGTTCAATTCTTGCCTTCCGGCCAGGGAGGTGGCCCACATGGCGCAGACCTTTCCTGTCTTGCCTGCTGCTCCCCTCAGCAGTGTTATTCAGTTGATCCACCCTTCTGTTCCCCACTCTGTTTCTGGTGAATCCTCTCACACATCCCACACCCCACCCCCACCGGGCACCTCTGGCAAGTACCCCAGTTCTTGTATGCATAAATAAATAAATCTTAAAAACAAAATGGAGAGAACAGGTAACCAAACATACTACAAAGCTGCAATCACTCACACCTCTGGAACCAAGCCAGACCCAATCAATAGCTTTTTTTCAAACGTTACCAAAGCAAAACTGTGTGCCCCCAGGGCCTAGTATGAAGCTGTAGGAATTGTCATGGAGCACAGTGCACAGACTTCTCTTCTTGCAAGGACTGAAGGATTGGCCCAGGCCTCCCTGGTGGTGGGTTGAGTGCAGCACTATGAAGCATCCGCAGTACAGCAGCACGAGTTCGATCCCCGGCCAAGGAGGGGACCCACATGGTGCAGCAGACCTCTCCTGTCTCCCCGCTGCTCCCCTCAGCGGTGTATTTAAGTAAATCTGCCTGTTCTGCTCCCCACTCTGTCTCTGGTGGATCCTCTCACCCCCCACACCTCTGGCTTGTACCCCAGCTCTTGTGTGCATAAATAAATAAAATCTTTTAAAAAAAAAAAAAAAAAAACAGGTTGGCCCAGTGTCTGGTACTGGTGGGGGGCTGTGGGGGGCGCACTGCCATAGCTGTGTCCTTGGCCTATCTTTATGGATGAGAAAGCCAGACCTCAGGGAAGGAAGTCTCTGATTTTGTTATTAGAGGCATTGTTATTTTTCCTCCCCTTCAGTCTCACTGCCCAGCTGAGGCCTCCATACATACAATAGGTGCCCAATAAATGCTGGCTGGATTAAATCACTCCCCACCTCCAGCAAGCATCTGAGGTCACAGAAAAGTAACTACATTGAAGAGAATAATGTTGGCTTTTTGTTATTATTGTTGCTAAGAAGTCAGGCTAGAGTTGGAAGCAAGAGCCAGGAGTCGGGGACCACCAAGCCTGCCCCCCAGGGTCCCAGCAAGGTCTGGGGAGCCAAGGGCTGCTGGTGTGGGCTGTGTCCCCTCCTCCAGGGGATGTTACTCTTCTCCTTTCAACATAGTAAAGAGCTGGTCTGTAAAGATGCCCGCATAAGTGGTCACAGCTGCTGTGCTTTTGCTGTACGCATCCCTGGGGAGAGAGGACAGAGGGTTTGGGAGCCCGTGTCCTGGTGCAAGAGGGGAGCGCTCTGGGGATCCGTGCGTTCTGCAGGAAACGGTGACTGAACTCCTGGGTAGGACAGGGCTGGGATGTCAGAATCTGATGGAGACAGGGGCTAAGGACTGAGCTGCCGCTGAGGGGAAGGGGGGAGGGGCTGGGACTCCAGGGTCCCGGACGCAGTAGGAGCGGGCGCTCGACCCCTGGCGCCAGTAGACGTACCTGATCTTCTCATCCATGGCGGTTATGTACGTGTTCTTGTACAGGCCCCGAGCCGCCGTCCTGGCCGCGTCCCAATACCCAAACAGGGATTCCTGCATCTGGCCGAGCAGGGTGGGGCTAGGGGTGGGGCTGGGCTCATCTTCCCTCACGACCCCCTGGACCTCTGAGGGGGGAGAGCAGGTTAGGGGAGGGGAGTGAGCTGCAACAGAGGGAGGGGCCAGGGCCGGGACGGCCAGGCCGGGCCTGGCCAGAAGTGAGCTGAGAAGGTACCTGGGCTCTCCCTCCACGCACACCATACTCACCGAACCCCAGGAGCAGGAGGAAGAGAAATAGGGCCAGGAAGGGTCTCATGCCCGTGGCGGCGTCGGGGACCTGGAAAACTGAGGGTGTGGGGCGGGGCCCTGGAGGCATCATTCCTGGGGTTTCCTTCCTGCCCCTCCCCAAGTCAGGTTCCTCTTGGGCAGACTTGGGCTCCCTGTCTTTTTTTAAAAGTTCTTTCCTTTCCTTTCCTAGTTCACCAATTCCCCCTTTTTTTTTTTTTTAAGATTTATTCATACAAGAGCTGGGGTACAGGCCAGAGTGGCGGGTGGTGAGAGGATTCACCAGAGACAGAGTGGGGAGCAGAACAGGCAGACTGACTGAAACACACTGCTGAGGGGAGCAGCGGGGGGACGGGAGAGGTCTGCTGGTATGTGGGTCCGCTCCCTGGCCAGGGATCGAACTCACGATGCTGTGCGGCAGATGCTTCACAGTGCCGTGCTCAACCTGCTGCGCTCAACCTGCTGAGCCACCAGGGAGACCCAGGGCTCCCTGTCTGAACAGTCTCTGGTTCTACTTTTTCAGTCTTTGCATCTTAATTCTGACAGCCCATTTCGTTCCTTCCCGTTCCCTCCCGAGTACCCACTATGTGACAGGCACAGCCCGCCCTGCTGGGAGCACAGCAGAACTCTGCCCATGAGCCCAGGTGGGGGAAGCACGAGGAGCAAAGCTGAAATGAGCCGAGCAGCAGGCGGGGAGGGCAGTGTCGCTGGGCATCCGGCAGAGGAACAGGGTAGAACCAGCACCCCAGAGCAAACCCACACAACGGTTCTGTTCTGCCTGAATGCACTCAGGAACTGCAGCACCCGGCACCCCATCATCACCCACATTTTGGAGATGAGAAGCCTTCAAAAAGGAGGATGTCAAGACCTGTCCCCCATGGGGGGAGGAAAGGGGAGACAGCGTAGGCAAACGGTCCATGATTCTAGATTCTGAGACTTCAGCACCAGAATCAAAAGTCATGACTCTGTGGGTTCTGATTTTACCCTCTTTACCCTCCCTGCTAGCACCCCCGCCCCCATTTTGGTCCTTCTCTTACCAGACTCTGGCGGGCTCCCCTTATCAGCTCTAAATGGGCAGAGAGGGATTTATAGCTCTTGAGATCCACCTCCCCGCAGGGCCTCGGCCACCTCCCCCACCCCATGGCCTAGGCCAAAGTCCTGGCCAACAGGATCGCTGAGGGGGTGGGTGGGGCAGAGAGGGCAGTGAGGTCCCCAAGGTCAAGCCAGGAGGACCACCCATGAAAGCACACCTGCGGGAGATAGGCTGGGTGGGGGCTGTGGGGGGTTCCTAGGCACCCACGAGAAATGGGGTCTGGGGTTGTAATCAGGTGAGAAGGGAATGTGGGGCCACTGGGGGCCTGCGAACCCCACCTGCTTCCAGCCTTCACCCTCCACCCCAAACTGAGGCGCCTTGGAGCTGCCTACCCTCCACAGCCCATGCAGCAGGGCCTGGGGGAGGGGGCCAGGGGGATTAGCTCCCTGATGCCTTACCCCAGGGGGTACCCCCCAATGTCCCTCCCTTGCAGCTACCACTTCTACTCATTAACTGCTGGGGGTGGGGTGACCTCTGGAGCCTTGGGAGGGATTGGGACAGGGACTCCGAGAAGAGTTTCTTTATTGCGGAGGCTGCGGACACGTTCGTCCTACATCCTGTCCCCACAGAGAAGCGGGGGACACATGTTGTGGGCCTTGTTGATGAGGCTGTCTTTGGAGCTGCGCAGCCAGGCCTGTGTGCGGGGCCCCAGGTCCTTCAGGTGGTCTTCATAGTAGGTCTGCACAAAGCCCCCCAAGGCCCGAGGGCCCCTGCAGGAGGACCTCAAAGTGAGATCTTGCTGCCCCCAAGATGTCTGTCCTATTTACCTGCTCCTCCCTCAGGCCAGTCCAGGCCCTCCTCTTCCCTCTGCCCCCTAGGAGTCCCGCCTTCTGCACGCACTCACCAGAACCACTGCCAGCTCTCTCTGGTCCTGGTCACAAGGGGTTCCACAAACTCCTTCATCTTGCCTCGAACCTTGCTCCAGGGACCACTCACTGGCTCTCCTGGGGGACTTGAGTTTCCTGCAGGCATTATTTCCTGGCATTCTAGGTGAGACCAGAGGGCAACTTGGGCAGCGGGACCCCAGGATCTCTCCTCCTCATCTTCCATGCTCACCTCATTGTCCCCCCTGGTGGCCCAAGGTTCAACCCCTTACCGGTCCCCTCACCCCGGCTGCGGCTTCTTAGTCCCTCTGCCAGCTACTGGTCTGTCACCCTCCGTGATGTGGCCCTGCTGTCACCCTCTGCCTGTCGCTTCTCCCCCATTCGGGGTCTCTACCACTCTGATTCTAGTTCTCCTCCTCATGCCATCTTCACCTCCTTGTGGCCCCCTCAGTTCTCCTATGCCTCCCACAATGGCTAAGCACCTCCGCAGGTGATGGGGGGGAGCATAGGACCTCCTGCTGCCAGGGAAGAAGATTGGCTTAACTGAGTCCTCAGTTTCCCCAAGAAGCCTTTTATTGTGCACACCTATTGATCCAGCACCCCGACATGTGGGCAAAACCTCGTCTGCAGAGAGCAGCCACCATAAAGGTACATGCAGATACATGCACACAGACACCCCGTCTTCAGCCAATGGCCTCAGCTCTCCAAGACTTCTTCTGTAGAGTGGAATGATGGAAGCACCTACCTCGTAGGGTTATGATGAGGAACAGGCACTCAGAATGGTGCCTCGCACGGGGTGGGCACTATGTACGTGCTAAACAAAATTTTTAAAAGATTTTCTTTATTTTTAGGTAGAATAACTGGGGTACAGACAAGAGCGGTGGAGGGTGAGATGATTAATCACAGAGTGGGGAGCAGAACTGGCAGACTAATTCAAACACACTGCTGAGGGGAGCAGCAGGGAGACAGGAGCGGTCTGCTGTGCTATGTGGGTCAGCTCCCTGACCGGGGATCGAACTGGTGCTGCAGTGGCTCTGGATGCTTCATAGTGCTGTGACTTAACCCCTTGAGCCACCAGGGAGGTCCCAACAAGATCTTAAGTGCATGTGTAGAACCCAGACATACTGTCATACCAGGGCACACAGGCACCTGCTCTCGTGCCCAGACATCATGCCAGATAAATTGCACTGACACCCCATAAAGTCATACATGGACACAGAAGCGTACGTGTATCTTCACAACACACAGTAACATAACTGCCTGCCCTTATGCTCACACACACACGCACACAGGTACACACATGCGCACAGGTACACGTACGCACGTCCAGGACCCTCCACTGGCATCTGCACCAACCCTACATGCACTCTGCTGCTCCAAACACCTCTCCTCCCAGACGTGCACACCAAAGTCCATGCCGCAGACCCACATGTCCCAAACCTGCAGGCCACACAGTCGCACTCGCACCCCACGCCTTCGTGGGCCCGCAGCGCCTTACCCACAGCACAGGCCAGGACCAGAGTGAAGATGCACAGGAAGGGCAGGGCCCAGGGCCTTCCTCCCGAGAGCCGCATTTCTGGGGGCTTTGTCCCTCTGTCCCTCTGTGCTCGGTACTCTGGGCTGGGGGATGGGGAGGCTGCCCAGAGCAGAGCCCTCCCCTGGCTGCCTCCCCACGCCCCTTGGCAGACACTTCAGAGAGAGGCCAGGTGACGCTGACAGAGGCCATGCCTGCCCCACTGGCCTCCCTCCTCCCCCGCTCCCAGCACCCCAGCCCCCCAGCCTGACAGAGGCAGACAGAGGGCTCTTTGGCCTCCTGTGCTGAACCAGCTTGGAATCCAATTCCACCCCATTGCCACCCCTTTTACTGGCCTCACTTTCCTCCTCTGTAAAATAGGACCACCGTCCACACTTTGGAGCGTTAGCTGGATGTCGCCATAGAGGGTACGTTCTTCATGTGGAGAGGGAACACAGGTGCTCACAGGTCATGGCTGTCTGACATTATAGCTTTCGTTCCTAGGACCCCAAAGCCCCTGGGGTTCAGGACCACACCCACCTCCACCCTGTGACTGGGGCAAAGACAGGACCTTCTCTGGGGCTCCATTTTTTCTTTTTTTTTTTTAAAGATTTATTTATTTATGCACACAAGCACTAGAGTACAGGCCAGAGGTGCGGGGGATGAGAGGATTCACCAGAGACAGAGTGGGGAGCAGAAAGGCAAATCTACTGAAACACACTGCTGAGGGGAGCAGAGCGTGGGCGAGGCAGGAGAGGTCTGCTGCACCATGTGGGTCCCCTCCCTGGCAGGCAGCAGGGATTGAACTTGTGCAGTAGTGGCTGTGGTCTGCTTCAGAGTGCGTTGCTTAACCCACTGCGCCACCAAGGAGGCCATCCATTTTTTCAAGATTTATTTATTTATGCATATAAGAGCTGGGGAGCAGGCCAGAGGTGTGAGGGATGGGGATTCACCAGAGCTTGAGTGGGGAACAGAACATGTGGATCTACGAAGTCCACTGCTGAGGGGAGCAGTGGGGAGACAGGAGAGGTCTGCTGCGCCTTGTGGGTCCCCTCCTTGGCCGGGGATCGAACTCCTGCTGCAGTGGCTGCAATAGCTTCATGGTGCTGTGCTTAAGCCCCTGCACCACCAGGGAGGCCCCGGGGCCCCATTTCTTGGTCAGCTAAGTGGGAATGGTATTAGGCACTGCCTTCCAGAGAGCAGGCTGGCGAGGGCCTGAGAGGGCAGCTCTGGCCACACACAGCAGGAGGTTGTCAACAGCAGCCTCCCTGGCTCTGGCCAAGACCAGACAGAAAAAGAATGAGCCTGTTTCTCCTGGGGAACCCAGCCAGGAGACAGGGCACAGGCTTGGCCAGCGGACTGCGCATGCGCTGGATTCCTCGGTTCAGGATTGCCAGAGAACAACAGGACACCCAGTGTGACTGGAATTTCAGATTAATGATGATTTTTTTAATAAAAGTATGTTGCAATATTGGGGAATTTTTTGTTTAAAATTACTTGTCTGAAAACTTGCAAGCTGACCAGAGATCTGAAGCATACAGCAAGGAGGGTGAAGGAGAGGGGTCGAACAGGGGAGGGAAGAGCACAAGGGACAGTGGTGATGGATCACGGGTGCTGTGGTGCTGGAAGAGCTACGAGGACTACACCTGAGGGGAAAATCAAATGCTGTCCAAAAATGAACAACGATGTAAGAAAATAAACACATCAATTGAATTATAAAACAAAATAAAATTACTTGCCTTAAAATTACTGGTTGTTTATCTGAAATTCCAGTTACACTGGGTGGCCCGTATATGCAAGCAGTTGATCCCACCGCCTGACCTTCGCTGCAAATCTGACAAGTGTACAGGACAGTCCAGACCAAAAGGCCTCTGAGAGAACACTGTGCATCCCACCACCCCACCACCCCCTCCTGGGCTTTGTTTGCTCAAACCTGTGAATAAATTTTTTTTTAAAGATTTATTTATTTATTTATGCATATAAGTACTGGGGTACAGGCCAGAGTTTTGGGGGGTGAGAGGATTCACCACAGACAGAGCAGG
>JAGFMF010011711.1:1789642-1809895 GCA_019455555.1 Galemys pyrenaicus
GTACACTGCTGAGGGGAGCAGCGGGCACAGCAGGAGAGGTCTGCTGCACCATGTGGGTCCCCCCCCTGGCCGGCAGCAGGGATTGAACTCGTGCTGCAGCGGCTGCCGTTTGCTTCATAGTGCGTTGCTTAACCCACTGCGCCACCAGGGAGGCCCACCTGTGAATAAATTTAATATCACTGAATGATAGGCCTGAAAATGGCCAATTTATGTTTTTTGCTATAATTGGGGGTGGGAAAATCACCATGCCTAGTGATATGAAAAACCACCCTACGTGAGGGCCTCCCTGGTGGTGCAAGGGGTTGAGTGCTGCACTGTGGGGTTTTGGCAGCCACTGCAGAGCAAGTTCAGTCCCTGGCCAGGTAGGGGACCCACATGGCACAGCAGACCTCTCCTGCCACGCCCATTGCTCCCCTCAGCAGTGGATTTCAGTCCATCTGCCTGTTCTGCTCCCCACTCTGTCTCTGGTGAATCCTCTCATACCCCGTGCCTCTGGCCTGTATCCCAGCTCTTGTATACATAAAAAAAAAGTCTTCGATTTATTTATGCATATTGTATACATAAATAAAAATCTTCAATTTATTTATGCATACAAGAGCTGGGACATAGGCCAGGCCAGGGATTGAACTTGCACTGCTGCACTGCGGATGCTTCACAGTGCGGTGCTCAACCTGCTGCACCATCAGGGAGGCCCTGCAAAAATAAAAATCTTTAAAAAAAAAATTTAAAAACACCACCCCATGTGAATTCCTGAGTCTGAGTCCACATCATTCCCATGACAAGCCTCCAGGCCTATTTCTTCACCAGGGGTGGCAGCCTGTGAACTGTTTACCTGGGAGGGGAAAGGAGATCACAAACGTAAAGGAGCAGTGGGCAGCGCCACCCTCATACAGGTGCTCAGTCAAGGTCAGCGGCTGTTTCCTAACTAGCTTCCGGAGCACCCGCAGTGCACCAAGTGCCCTAGAAGGACTTGGGCAAGGTAACTCGGTGAGTGGACTTGTAACAGCCCTGTGTGGCGGGCATCTTTATTATTCCCATTTACAGATGAGGAAACTGAGACCCATGGGGGGTGAGGCCACTTACCAAAGGCTCTCCAGCTGACACGTGATGAATTTGAACTGGGCCCTCTTGGCTGCACTACCTAGCCAAGCCTGGACAACCTCTGCCATATTTTTCCACCTCCCCAGTGGAATGCTGGAGGGTAAGAGGGAGGTTGGGGCAGTGGGGGGGAGGGGGTGGAGCTGACCCCTGGCCCCAGCTCCAAGGTAAGCATGGCTGTTTGCTCTCTGCTGACTGCAATGTTTGCCCATCCTGGGACAAGAACAGGCTGAAGGTTGGACCTCAAAGGCGGCTCAAAAACAACTGCCAGGTGGGGGAGGAGATGGAGAGAGAGAAGTCACAAAGAGGGAAGTCACAAGGGGTGGAAGTTGTGAGCCCCGAGACCTCATCATGTGTGTGTCTGGGGGTAGGAGCCTCGCTGAGCCTGCAGTTCTGTGTCTGTGAGGTCACCAGCCCTGAATCCCAAGACCCCACATAACACCATCTCTTTCTCTTAGCATTAGGGCCCCTGCCCCAATCTGAACCCCATGACCTCACCCCAGAACCCTTGCACCTGCCTAGGCCCCTTCTGTTATCATATTCCTGACAACTCACCTCCCCCAGGACGCTGGGTTATGGCCCGGAATTCTATGGTGCAAAGGAGGTTGAAATCGCTCTTCCTTCATTTCCTCTTTCTTCCTTCCATGGGAGAATCTCTATTCATTTCAGAAAATTTAGATTTTCTTACACCATAAAATTCACCCTTTTAGGTACTTAATTCCATAGTTGTGGGTATATATACTAATTCAAGAAAACTTCATCACCCCAAAAGGAAACCCCCCTACCTACTAACAGTCATTATCACTGTCTTCTCTCCCCAGAAGGGCAACACTAATCTCCTGTCTGTCTTGATAGATTCCCTAGTTCTATATACATCATAGGCATGAAATCCCTTTACAGGATTATGCTTTAATGGCCCACTCAAATGGAAGCATTAGTCCTTCATTGCTTTTCATGACTGTATAATATTCCATCATATCAATATACATATTCACCCATAATAATTTTTTAAATATTTATTTATTCATATAAGAACTGGGGTACAGGCCAGAAATGCAGGGGGTGAGAGGCTCCACCAGAGACAGAGTGGGGAGCAGAATAGGTAGATCAACAGAAGCACACTGCTGAGGGGAACAGCAGGCCAGGCAGGAGAGGTCCGCCGCACTATGTGGGCCACCTCCCCAGCCGGCAGCAGGGATCGAACTCGTGCTACGGCAACTGTGTTCTGCCTCACAGTGCGTCTATCAACCCACTGCGCCAGCAGGGGAGGGCCCATAATGATGTTTTAGTTACAGATGGACTATATATACCACAGCAACCCCAATAGGCCATCTAGCCCAGGTATGTAAGAAATGACATCCAGGTTTGTATCATTACATTTGATGATGTTTGTACAATGGCAAAATCACCCAAATACTATTTCCCAGTACATGTCTCCATCATTTAGTGACATGTGACTCTACCTACCCTGGAGGCACATCTGTCATATGGATTTATTTATTCATTCTTTAGTTGATGAGCATTCAGACTGCATCCACTTTTTTGTGATTATGAACAATGCCTCCTGGAATACCTGTGCACAAAAATTTGCATGAACGTGTTTGTGGTCCTTTTTGGTAGCTACCCAGGTTTGAAATCACTGTGTCACAGAACTGTGATTAAATTTTCAGTGACTGCTAAAACTTTCTGAAGTTCACTCATTTATCCATCAATCCACTTATTTTTTTGAGATTTATTTATTTATGCACACAAGAGCTGGGGTACAGGCCAGAGTCGCGGGAGGTGACAGGATTCACCAGAAACAGAGTGGGGAGCAGAACAGGCAGACTGACTGAAACACACTGCTGAGGGGAGCAGCGGGTGAGGCAGGAGAGGTCTGCTGTGCCATGTGGGTCCCCTCCCTGGCTGGCGGCAGGGATGGAACTCGTGCTGCAGTGGCTGCAGTTTGCTTCATAGTGCATTGCTTAACCCACTGTGCCACCAGGGAGGCCCTTATTTTTTTAGTTTTATTGAAGTAATTTTATTTATTGGTATATGATTGCACCTCTCCAAATGTATGTTACCATACCACACCCACCACTGAAGCATCCACAGTCCTCCATGATAGCCCCCTGTGTATCCTGTTGCCATGCTCCCCCCACATCATTCATTTTTGTATTTGGTTTTCTAGTCACATGTTTGTACAGTAAACACTCACGGGGAGGCATGAGCTGATTAGTACACTCTTCCTCAGTTCACTGACTACTTCTGAATTCTTTCAGATTTCAGGTGCAATGTCCCCTCCTCCAGGCAGTCCTCCATGAACCTTGAAGACCTGTCCTCCATTCCTGCCCTGTCTGCTATGTGGTGTGTGCGTTGTGGGGACTGTCTGCAAGGGCACATTCCCAGGCACTCTTTTTCTTGGTATGATTGGAGCAATTGGCTCTCTGAGGTCCTAAGAGTATATTTGTAAGCCTGAGAAACTACAAACCCAGAGCCTGTATTGCTTCAAAATATAAAGTGTAGGGGCCCCTCTGCTGGCACAAGAGGTTAATTTTTAGCACTACGAAGCTATCAGCAGCCACTGCAGCACAAGTTCGATCCCCAGCCAGGGAGCTGACCCACATGGCACAGGAGACCACTCCTGTCTCCCCGCTGCTCCTCTCAGCCATGGATTTCAGTAGAGCCATCTGTTCTGTTCCCCACTCTAGCTCACTCCCACCCCTACACCTCTGGCCTACACCCCAGTTCTTGTATGCATAAATAAATAGAATATTTTTAAAAATACATAAAGTGTAAAAAGGTGAACTACAGAACTAGAATCAATGAGTTCATCACTGGGTGATGACGGGCTGTCAGTCATCTACCTGTCAGCTGTCTGTGGCGTGTAAGCAGAGGGGCGCCTTGACTCAAGAAGTATGGCCGCAGTGCCCACTGGTCCCGGCATGCTTCTGGGCACTTGGGCGCACTTCAGGGAAGACAACTCCCATGCACTTGACATCCTAATGGGGGAGACACTGGCAGCAGATGAGCAAGGGAACAGACCTGTGATATATCACAGGGTAACAAAGCTGGAAAGAAAGGCAGATAAGGAGATAGTGGACCTGTGTGGGGAAGCCCAGCGAATGGGGATGGTTTTAAACAGAGACCTGGAGTTGCTAGACTAAGCTGGGCAGATATCTTGATGTCTAGGCGACCAGCATTCCAGGCCTGGGGGAACAGACAGTAAAAAGTCCCCGAGGTAGGTGGGAGCAGCCCAGGGCATGTGAGGGTGGAGGAGAGGGACTGGGATGAAAGCACAGGGGCAATCACTTGGGGAGGGGTGCACTCAGTCAAAGAGAGATGACAACTAGACCTAGGATCTGAGGGTTTTCCCCTGAGGGTGGGTTTTCTGATATGAGGAGGGGCACACTCTGACTTATATTCTAAATGGTCCATTGGGGAGATGAGTGGGAAGAGAGGATTGGAGCTTGGGGTGTTGATTTGGGGGTGGGGCAACGGTAACAGAGTGTTGTGTTTTTTTTAAGATTTTATTTATTTATGCATACAAGAGCTGGGGTACAGACCAGAGTCGCAGGAGGTGAGAGGATTCACCAGAGACAGAGTGGGGAACAGAACAGGCAGACTGACTGAAACACACTGCTGAGGGGAGCAGCGGGCAAGGCAGGAGAGGTCTGCTGTGCCATGTGGGTCCCCTCCCTGGCCGGAGGCAGGAATGGAACTTGCACTGCAGTGGCTGCGGTTTGCTTCCTAGTGTGTTGCTTAACCCACTGCGCCACCAGGGAGGCCCCAGGGTGTTTGTTTTTTTAAAAGATTTATTTATGCATATGAGAACTGGGGTACAGGCCAGAAGTGCAGAGGCAGGGAATAGAAATAGAGTGGGGAGCAGAACAGGCAGACTGACTGAAACACACTGCTGAGGGGAGCAGAGGGTGGGCGAGGCAGGAGAGGCCTGCTGTGTCATGTGGGTCACCAGCTCCCCCCCCCACGCCCCCACCCCCCCAAAGCTGCAGTTTGCTTCACAGTGCGTTGCATAACCCACTGCGCCACCAGGGAGACCCTAGTAACAGTGTTAAGTACAGAGTTGTATCGTTTCCCACTTTGTTCTCCACTTCATTCCTGCCCCCCTCCCCTCCTGAGTGTGTGTGCGTGTGTGTTTTAGAACTGGGGTACAGGTCAGAGGTGTGAGAGGCCAGAGGATTCACCAGAGACAGAGTGGGGAGCAGAACAGGCAGATGGACTGAAACACACTGCTGAGGGGAGCAGAGGGTGGGCGAGGCAGGAGAGGTCTGCGTACCATGTGGGTCATCTCCCAGGCAGGGGCTGGAACTCAGGCCTTAGAGGTGATAGTGCTGAGACTCTAGGCCACCAGGGAGACCCTTTCTTCCTTCCTCTCTAATGTGCCTTCCAGCTGTGTTCAGCATGCAGCTCAGAAAGAAATGGACCACATAAGGCTGTCCCTTCTGCTGCTCTTTGTAGTCAAGGCTGGTGCACTGTTAAGCTCTCCACCTTGAGAGTTAGCTTATACTTTCTGCAGTCACATGGCATCCTGCCCTTTTTTTTCCTATGCCCCTAGGGATGACCCCCCCAGGGTCCTGCCAGCTCCCATGCCAACAAATAACAAGGCACTGAGTGTCCTTTCTGTCTGCCCTGGTGTTTCTCTGGTCCTGTGCTGGATCAGAGTTGGCATCACTGGGCCCCACATGGCGCAGCAGACCTCTCCTGCCTCACCCACTGCTCCCCTCAGCAGTGTGTTTCAGTCAGTCTGCCTGTTCTGCTCCCCACTCTATTTCTATTCCCTGCCTCTGCACCTCTGGCCTGTACCCAAGTTCTTGTATACATAAATAAATCTTTAAAAAAATAAAAAAGAAGTTCTTAGCCTGAGGGCAATGTAGAATGCTGACAACACTTGAATTTTGGCCTTGGGGCAGTTCTGACCCTGTCCCAGTGTCCCCACCTCACAGCAAACCTCACAGCAAACTCAGAATTCTCTAGAGGACTTTTATTGGTTTGTGTAAGGGGGTGGGGGCGATGCCAGGGCCATCATGGAGGAAGTCCTCAGAGCCCCTTCCTGGGGCTCAGCTACAGAGGAGCTGGGTAGCCTTCCTGGGGCTCAGGAGAAAGTGGTTTTTACACGTTCCTTCACTTTGTTGATCACTCCCTTAAACCAGTCCCTGCAGAGAGAGGGGCCATGGAGGGGAGAGGTCACTGCTTTATACCACCCCCTGCCTGACTTCCTGATCTCCCTCTTCCCAGGACAATAGCAGGGCTGCCCCTGCCTTTGCCATCCTGGGCCAGGTGGCCAACTTTTATGCCTCGGTTCCCCAGACAAGTCAGAGGAGCTTGAGATGAGCTGGACCCTGGCCTTGCTTTCAAGGTGTGCCAGCTCTTGTTTTTAATCTTTTCTGTTTCCTATTCGCCCGTGGACATGATCCAGCCTTCCTGTCTTTCTGGGCTGTTGATTTTGCCTGGAAGGTCATCCTCTCCCTAACTATGGACCTTCCTGCCTCAGGGCCTTTGCACCCACCTCCACCAGGAACATGTCCCCCAAGTTTATAGGCCTGTTTGGATTTTTAACCATTCAGATCTCATTTTAAAGTATTACTATTTCTAAAAGATCCAATCACCAAGTCTACAAAAGCCCCTCCCTCCCTAGGCCTGGGTTGTTTACATCCACACTGCTAATTGTCTTTTTAGGGCTTAACTATGTTTGACTCATCTCCTAGAAATTCACGGGTTATTGTCTGTTTCCCTCCCCCTTACTAAGGTCAGCTCTCAGCAGGCTCAGACTTTATCTTATTCATCACTGTGAATACAAACACTGGAACAGTTCCTGGCACCTAGTAGATGTTCGATAAACATATTTGCTCAGGAATGAATGATTCTCTAACTCCCCCAGGGTACCCGGATTGGTTAAGGAATGCACTATTTACACCTTGCTCAGCACTGGGCCAAGGCCCCTAGTCTACCCCCCCCAGGGGACGGCCCATTCCACAGATGAGGAAACCAGAGCTCCTGAAGATCTGCTCCACTCCCAAGATCACACAGGGCTCAGTGGGTGCGTCTGACTCCCATACCTGGGCCTTTCCCCACCAGAACTTCCTACAGTGTGGTGCGGTCTGTGCGCCCAGTCTGAGCAACCAGAGACCCAGCTGTGATCACAGGGCTCTTGTCAGTGTCTCTGGGCCTGTCTCCTAATCTGTTTATTGATACACCCCCCCTCCCCCGCCCTTCCATGCCTGGGTATGCATGTGTTGGGGAACATGGCAGGGGGGTTGAGGGGGGGGCTGCTGACCGGGCCTTTGTAGGAAATTCACTCTCTTTGATGCGGTGCAAGGTTGTCCGTGCCTTCTGACCCAGTTTGCTTCCAAACTCCTTCAGTTTACCCGGGATGCTCTCCAAGGTATCGGAGATATCTGGGTCTGCCTGGGCTGGGGCTGGACCTATCCAGAATATAGACAGATACAAAATTTCAGTATTGGCAACCTCTAGAATGATATTCCAGGGATGAGAAAGATCCTTGAATGTGATTCTTGGGGGTCACAGTGTTAGAATGGAGGGCCAGATGAGGCTCAAGCTGTTAGAAATTGCTTTGCTCTCAGTCCTGGATACAACTTCCCCTATTCACTTCCCCACATCCTTGCCAGGCTGTAAAAGCAGCACAGCCAATCCTGGAGGACTAAACATCCTACGTCATTAGTTGCTAGGGCTTCTCTGAGTAGATCTGTTCCTGCAGGACCACCTTTAGGGAATCCTAAGACTCACCCAGCGAGGTGAGGATGAGGCTGGGGGCTGTCAGTGGATGACAGGGAAACTGGCACACAGAAGGGAGCTCCTAGAGCTCTCAGGAGACCACTAAGCCTGGACAGCAGGCCCATGGCCTGTTCCCTGCTCCCAAATCTCTGACTCCCAGTCTCCCGCCCCACATTTACCTTCCAAAACCACCAACAGAGCCACCAGCAGGACCGACAGCGACAAGATGAGCCTCATGGTGGGGCCAGGAGGGACACACTGGAGGTAGAGGTGGGGGCGACAGTGATCAAGGCACCCCTCCTCCCTCTTCTAATGTCCCCCCTCTTTTTATGCCTGGGGTGGGGTGATCTCCCCTCCTGAGCCCTGAGCACCCACCTGGATCCGTGGCAGGGCAGCAGAGATAGAAGGTCGTGGCCTGGCGAGGGACTTTATCAGCTTGGGCAGGGGCGGGGCGGGCTAATCTCCCTCCCCCTGAGCCTTCCTGGTTCCTGTCTCCCTGTGCCCACCCACCTTTTCCCTTCTGTGACACCCAAGCAACCTCTGGCTGTACAGAACCCTCCCTGCTGGGGGGCCAGTCACAGCCCCTCTCCCAGGTAGAGGACAGCCTTCAGCCACTCTCCTCAGTTTAACAGTCTCCTGCCAGCTTCAAGGGGTCTCTTAGTAACTTTCTTTTTAGCTCCTAACTCACTTCTGTATCCCCAGGCCCTCTTCCACACCTCCTCTGTAGAGCAAGCTTCTCTGGATCCAACAAGTCTTACTCTATGTTTCTGGGGTTACCCACAACGCCCACCACACTCTGACCCCTTATACCACCTCCAACCTCTTCCAGGCTTGTCCTGCTGGGTCCCTAGCGCCTTGCATCTGGCGGCAGCCAGGCCTCCCTGACTGCTCTCCAGGCTCTTAACATCACAGACCCCAGCCTCCCTTTGGGAAAGTGTCTAAAGCACAAAACCTCAGCCACAGAGTCCCCAAAGAGTGCCTCTCCATCCATTCCCTCCTGGCCCCCCACCCACTTCCGTTGCTCGCTCCCCCACTTACCAAGCTTCCAGAGGCCCATCTGCTCTTATTCACCCTTTCACCTCCTGGCTCCAAGCACCCCCTCTAACCCCATCTCCCTTTTCATGGCTACATCCGTCCCCCAGGGCTGGAGTCCAGTGCTCCCCTCCTCCCCCTGCTGCATCTGACCTGACCGCTAGTGAACTCTCTCTCGAAGCTGAGGACAGGGGGTGGCCCTGGACCCAGACTCTAGGTTGGCTGGCCTTGTGTCCCCACGACCACGTGCCAGCCTTGGGGTGAGGGGATGGTTGTGAAAGGGATGCACAGACTTGACCCTGGCAGGATTGCGACACCCCCCAGACAAGTTCAACTTCCAGTTTTGGTCAGCCCCCCAGCTGCCCAGCACTCCCCAGACATCCTCCCGGTGTCTGTTCCCCTCTTCCCCACTCCACAAGTATGGAAAAACAACTCTGCTTCCCCTATCGCATAGTCATCTCAGCAGGAGGAGCTTCCTTCAGAACACCCATGGCTCAGGGAGAAGCCCCGTGGGGGAGGGGCTTTGTCTCTCCCCTGGAGGGCTCCACGCTGTCTCTGGATCCCTGCTGGGGTCAGCCTCTGCCCATAGCACCCCCTGTCTGTGGCCTCATTCCACCCCTAGACATGACAGGGGCTGTGGGGGTGAGGGGTGGGACACCCTTTGCTCAAGGTCTTCAAATGCCTGAATTCAAGACTCAGCCCCTCAAGTGGGAGAAGTGCTTGGCTGGTGCCACCTGCATCGTTGGCACTGGGGAAAACTGAGGCTCAGAGGGCACAGCCAAGGCACACACAGAATCGGCCACAGGCCTGGCTGGGACTAGGCCTCTTGCCTGAGCCCACCGACACTTGTCCGCTTCCCTCAGCCTCGGGGCGTGGGGGTGAGAGTCACAAGGAGGGGGTACCTACCTCCTGAGGGTGTTCAGGACAGCAACGATGAAAGCTGGCAGAGACGCAGAGACGTGAAGCCAGGACTGGGCTTAGGAGATTCCAGCGCGAGCCCTGGCCTGTCCCTGGTTGGGGGGAACCCTGCCCCCCTTCCTGAGAACTGAGGGGGTGGGAGAGGAGAGAGCCTGAGGCAGGACTTCAACCCTGGCCTCTCTGAGACATTCCCAACTTCATCTCCAGGCCAGGACGCCCTCTCCCCGCCAGTGCAGACCCTCCGGTGTGCGCGTGCGCAGGAGCGCGCATGCGCCTCTCCCCTCGCTCGGCAACCTGGACCCAGCACCCTATAGGGCCTGTGAAGCTAGTTAAGAGATCGACAACCCAGCTGGAGGTGGAATGAGGCATGGGGGTAGGGGGCGGGGAAGCACAGCGCACAGTGAAAGAGTTTGGTAACCCAGAAGGGACAGGACACATCAGATGGAGGGAGAAGAGAGAAAAGCAACAAGCAGGACTGGGGGCAAGAGAAACCAGAGGAGGGAAGAGATAAAGAGATTAAGGTGGAGGAAAACAGGAAGCCAGAGAAATGAAACGTCTCAGTGAGTGCAGGGCAGGATCAGATAAGACTGTATGGAGGCGGTGGAGAATAGTGAGTGGGGGGAAAAAAATGAAAATGGCTTAATATCGGTACCGGTTCTCAGGTCTTCTGAGGGCCAGGGCTCTCGGCTGCCAGTGTTTCGAGGCCCTACACACCAAGGTGGCTTTGTCGCCCAAGGGAGGTAGTCGGGGCGACTGCAGGATTTAACCCAGGGGTGGATTTGTTTCCGGTCTCAAACACAGAAGGTCAAAAGAAGCAGAGAAGAGAGAGTGGTAGAGAGGAGCAGAGGCAGAGAGAACAGTGAGACTCAGAAAGGGGCAGAAGGAAGCAAAGACAGAGATAGGAGAGAAGAGAGCAAGAAACGGACACACGGCAGGACTGTGTGGGTGTGGGGAGGCAAAGCTGGGGGAAGTGATTACACGGACACACTGTGAAGCTTGATGAATCTTTATTAAGCTAGGGCCGCCCACCAGGACAGGCTGAGCAGGGTCTCCTGCAGGCTGGGGAGAGGTGGGCAGCACAGGGCAGGAGTGGTGCTCACCAGGCACACCGGGGCGGGACTCAATGAGACTCGATGGGCACACTGGTGGGTTTGGAGCCCACCGCCAGCTGCAACTTTTCCACCAGCCCAGCCCACTGGCGCTGCATGTCTTGCACCAGGGGCTCGAACCAGCCCTTCAGGCGGTCATGGAAGGCCTCGGCCTGCAGCCGCATCTGATTGGCCTGCTCTTCCACCTTGGCCCGCACCTCCTCCACCTGCTCCCGCACCTCCTCCAGGCGGTCACGGGCTCGGTTGCCCACCTCCTCCAGCCGGTTGCCCACTTCCTCCAGGCGCCCTCGCAGCTGTTGGTTGGCCAGGGTGCCAATGTTGTTGGCCCGCAAGCGGCCCTGCTCCACCAGCAGCCCCAGGCGCTCCCGGAGGGGGCCCACGCCCCGCTCTGTACCCTCGCGGGCCCCTGAGCGGTACACTGCCAGGCGCTTCTGCAGGTCCTCGGCATCGCGGAGCAGCCGCTTGCGCAGCTTGCGCAGGTGGGAGGCCAGGCGGCCCCGGAGCTCCTCGGTGCTCTGGCCCAGCATGGTCTGCACATCATTACGGTACTGCACCAGGCGGTTGCTCACGTCCTCCAAGTCGGTCTCCAGCCGGGCCTGTGCCGCCTGCAGCTCCTTGGTCAGGCGGGCCTGTGTCTCCTGGGCCACGGGCCCCAGGTGCTCCTCCACCTCAGACAAGTAGGCCTTCACTTCCTTCATGGTCTCTTCCCTCAGTTGCCTGGGGGCCGAGAGGGTGTGCATGGAGAGAGAAACAGAGAGGGTGAGAAGGCTAGAACCACGGCGGGAGAGACAGAGGAATTTGCCACAGACAGGAAGAGCTGAGAAAGAGAACCCAACTGGTTCTGAGGGACCTGAAATGGAAAGGATGCAAGAAGTGAGGAGAGAGACAGACACCCCGCCCCCACTCCCAACCCGGGAACAGGGACAGAAAGCCCAGAGGCATGGGGATGATGGTCCAAAAGAAACTTCACCAGGAGGGTCAGGGGACAGGATGGGGCACTCACCCCAGTTCCTGGATGACCCGAGAGCTGAGCAGGTCCTCCTGCACCTGGTCAGACAGCGTCTGCACCCAGCGCAGGTAATCTGCGAGGCGGCCCAGCGCCACCTCCCAGGGCTGGCCGCCCTGTTCCTTGGCTGGCTCGGGCGTCAGCAGCACCTCCTCCGGCTCCATCTCTAATTCCATATCGGCCTGGCATCCTGCAGGAGAAGTTTGCGGTGTCAGGGTTCCCTGCTGCCTCTGGGCACAGACCTGGGTCAGAGTGGTGCTTCACAAGGCTCCCTCAGGGGATCAGAGCAGGGAGCGGGGGAGGAAAAGGACCCCCAGTCTAATTATTCGAAAAACGTCTACTGAGTGCGTGTGTTCCAGGCAGGGCCAAGCTGGGGGAAAGAGAGGTGGTGGAGAATAATGATCACTGCTGACATGTATCTATCTATACTCCTTCAAATAAACTTGTATCTCACACACACAAAGAACTGTTATAACGCCCATGTTAAGGATGGGGAAACTGAGGCCCAGAGAGAGTAAACAGCTGCTCAGTGAAGGTCAGAGGAGGGGACGCCTGACGGGAGGAGGAGCAGGGAATCTAAGTAGGTCCCGCGCCCCTACCTGCCAGGAGCGCGACCACCAGCACGGCCCACAGAACCTTCATCTTCCCGGTTCGCGATTGGCCAGTCTGCAGAGGGCGAAAGTGTCAATCAACAGCTGTGAGGCCTCCTCCACCCAGCACCCAGCCCCACTCGTCCGGCCTTCAAAGCCTGCCGCAGACCCGCACCGGCCTAATCCCACCACAAACATTTACCTAATGGCTCCGGCAGTATTTGACGGCCCCATTGTCTTCTATCTCCCATCCCCAGGTCCGCCACGACGGCCAAAATTCCACCCTTCCCCCGCCCCCAGGGTTCAAATTCCACTCCTCCTGCTTCGAGTTCTCAGAGAACCCCAACTGGGCTTTTCTAAGTTCCAATCTTGCATCTCTCGGTCTACCCTGGCATTCTAAGCTCCGACTTCACATCTAAGCGCTGCCTTCCACATTCTAGCTAACTCATTGAAAAGTCCTTCGTCGAACCTACTCTGCTGCCGCCCCTGCGCCTCCAATTAACTGGGATCTGAGGCAGACGGGGCAACCCAGTAGATGCTCAATAAACGATGATGATAACTCGGCTCATGCTGTGCTCATCTGGTTCTTTCCACAGGTCCAGCTGCTCCCCCCATCCCACCTTCTAGTCCACCGGGACGCCGGTCGCCCACCCGTACCCTAGGTCCACTCCTGCCTCGGGCCTCATCTCCAGCTGCCCGGACCCAGCATAGGGCAGCTACCACCTCTCCTCCCAAGCCCGTCCCCAAACGAAGTTGTTCTCTGCATCCCCGACTGCTGCTCACCGGCTCCTGCAGAAGCCCGTCCTTTGCCTCCGCTAGGGCTGAATAGGACTCAGGGATCCAGGACTCGTCCAATTATAGGGCTCCCCTGCTCCGCCCACTCCTCCAGGGCTAACCGAGCTGGACCAGCCCCCAGTCACGAGGTGGGCTCTTCCCCACCCCCCTCACACACGCAGGGCGGGGTGGGGCTTGTGCTCGGAAGCCCGGCGACCCTGCCCCCCTCTTGCCCCCTCGAAGGGAGATGACATCTCACCCAGTAATTCATGAACCTTCTCCATTCCAGGGCACTGGGTATAGAGGGGAAGGCACAGGCAGCTGTGAGAGCACCCTCTCCTGTGGATGACTACAACTTGAGGCAGGGGCTGGGGGACCCAGACTCTTTTGAGAAGGGGACTAGAGGCCCAGATAGAGCGGGATGCAGGGTTGGACATTGTAGTGTCTGCTGAAAGCCTAGCTTTTGGGAGAGAGACCTAAGTTTTACTCCTAGCTCCTTCCTTGGGCACTAGTGAGGCCTGTCCAGGCTCCTTCCCCCAATTGTGAAATGAAAACCCAGCAGTTCCAGTTCAATCTCATGGACCCCAGGAGACACACAAATTGTGCCTTCCACAGGGCTGCAGGTATTCACGCGGCCGGGTTATAGCTTCAGACTCCGGAGCTGAGCAGCTGCAGTCCGAATCTGGGTTCTGCTGGTTGCCGGCTGTGTGACCTTGGGTAAATGACCTAGCCTCTCTGACCACCCAGTTTCCTGGTCCACAAAATCAGGACACAGCTGTACTTACACCACAGTTGGGTGATGCAGTACGCTACTGTGTAGAGAGAACCGTGCCGGGCACAGAGGGCCCTGTACTGTGAAGGGAGCCCTGGGATGGGCCATCAGGCCTTCAACACTGTCACCTTCCTGGCAACCCCACCGGGAACCCAGCTGTTCCACAAATCAAAACTTCAGACATAAAGTGGATAGCGAAGCCTCAGCAAGAGAAGAGGAGCTGATTCATTCGTGTGCGGTGGGCACACGACTCCAGTGAGGTTGGACACCTGGTCCTAAGAAGGCAGCCCCAGGTCTGTTTGCACTGGCTTCAAAAGGCACTGGCAGGGAGCAGGCAGGTGGCTTCTTTGGGTAACAAGAGGTCATCTCCGTCCAGCAGCCTCTCTCCCCAGAGTGTGCGTATGGAGTGGGGGGAAGGTACTGGGCTTCATTTCCTGATTTGAGGTTGCAGCGCTCCTGTACGCACCAACATTATATTGAGTCACAACCTCCAGCCCCTCCCTACCCCAGTCTGCAGTTTTGCAGTACTGATTCTGTAGTTTCCCCAGGGCTTGAATCCTTACTGAAGCTTCTGGAAGTCCTGAACTCCCCAAGTCTAAACATTCCATCTTTGCACATCCCTTTGAAATCTGCAAAGACCCAGAGTTCCCAGCTGGCTGCACCCACCCTAACAGAGCATCATTCCTGTTGCTTCAGCTGGAGGGACAAAGTTCTTTGCAGGGCCAGTGACCGGAAAAACCACGCCCTCCCAGCTAGGGAGTGCCTGGCCAGCCCCCTACAGAGCAGAAGTCAAAGGAGGCTGCGTGACCCTGGGCCTGGCCCTTTTCCTCTCCAAGCTAGCCCCCTGGCGGTTTGCGGCCCTTCCGTGCCCCGACCCTGCAGCACCCCCTACTGGCAGTCATGGGAAAGCCAGGCCAGGTGGACCGTGTAAAAGGAGTTAGGTATAAGCAGGAAAATGGAGCTCTCCCATTTTGCTTGTTTTTTTTTTCATGTGTATTTTTTGTTTTTCTGTAAAATGTCCCGGTTCTTCCATAACTTATAAACATGATTTATACCGAGGGGTGGGTGGGAAAGTGGGCGGGGTGGACTGACCGAGGATGGGGAAGCTCCACTTCTTGCTGCCCCCTTGGGGCGGGGCTCAGGGCCCTTTGGGGGATGGGATTCCCCAACACCTCCCTGAGGTTGTCTGGCCACCTCTGCCCCTGGTGCTTAGCATCCCCTGTGCCCCTCAGCTCCGGAATTCCTTCCCGGACCCCAGGCCCACTGGGCTTGCAGCCTCCTGCTGCTCTGAATTCTGAAGTGCCCCATGGGGCATCAGCTGCTGGGGTGATGGGTCCCCTCCTTTCCTCTGCCCCCCAACCCCCAAGGAGGGAGGGAAGGGAGGGGGAGGTGGGTCTGCAGGAAGAAGGGTGAGGAAGGCGGGGCTGGGTGGGGAGGCTCAGCCGATGGTGAGGCCAAAGCCGCACTGGAACTTGTTCTTTCGGTGATTCAGGAAGGCCCCAAGGGCCAGCGTCAGGGGCAGGGGCGGGAGCTTCTTCTCCAGGGTGGCACCCACGATCCAGTTACTGTCCACGGAGCCTGTGGGTCAACAGCTGTGGTGAGACAAGTGCCGGCTCCCCATCCCGTCCCTGTAGCGCATGCAGGCCGCCTCCCGAACACAGACGACCGTTCACACCAGGTAGTCTTAGCTCATGGGTGTGTCTCCTGCCTGGTGTCCCCGAGCCCTGTGTGGGCAGGGCCTGGTCACTGCGTTCCTGGCATAAAGCCGGGCATGTGTATGGGCGGTGTCCATGGCATGAAAGGTGCTACACACTGAAGGGGAGCAGGGCATGGCAGAGCTGTGCTTCTCGCACAGGCTACTGAGAGAGACCGGGACCAAGAGGGAGGACGGGTGGGTGGGCTGCAGAGGCAAGTAAATCCTGGGGCCACGTCACCACCTTTTGAAGCCCTGCCCCTAGTCACCCGAACCAGCCTTCTGACTTAAGAAGACTTAAGACTGGACATCAAGACTAGCTAGTCAGCCAGCTCGCCAGGGGCTCAGGATCTAGCAGTGGCTGTCCAGCCTCTGGGAGATGCAGTTTCCACTAATGTGAGACGAGGGGGACAGGCCAGATGGGATCCAAGTTGCCTTCCGTTAGGAAAGAAGAAACAAGTCCGGTGCACACAGTGGTGAGGGCTGGCTGGTGAGGGAGGCAGTGCGGTGGGTGTGGAGCGCTGGTCCACCCTCAACAAGCGTTCCAGGTAATCTGGAGCCTCACCGAGTCC
Source organism: Galemys pyrenaicus (assembly GCA_019455555.1). NCBI lineage: Eukaryota > Metazoa > Chordata > Mammalia > Eulipotyphla > Talpidae > Galemys > Galemys pyrenaicus. The sequence continues at coordinate 1,805,939 of JAGFMF010011711.1, forward strand.
CAGCACCCTGCCCTCTAGCGTCTCCTCTGGCCCACATGCCCACTCAGGGCCGAGTCAACTCGGGCCTGTCTTCCAAGCAGGGAAACTGAGGCCCGCACCTTTGAAGAGGAGGTTGGCCTTGGGCAGGTCCAGCTGGTAACCGAAGGAGACACTCGTGTCCTGCATCCTTGTGCTGGCTTCGAACTCCACGCCCACCTGCAGCTGCAGGAGCGAACACACACGTCAGTCTCCCAGCCCGGACTCCGGGGCATGCAGCCCACCCTTGGAAAGCAGGCTCTCGCAGAGGGCCTTGGGCAGCTCACCTGGTCGCTGGCTTTGTGATAGTACGTCGCGTGCATGCCTGCCTGGCCCAACGTTACTGTTGCCAACCAGTTGTTCACTGAAAGAGTGGGTGGGCGGTGTGCAGGTTACCAAGAGGACACGGGCATCTGGGAACCCAGGTCCCCCCACCTCCCCCAGACCCAGGAGCCTGCACCCCCAAGTGGACACCTCCCCTCGGACCGAGGCTCACATGTGTATTTCCCAGCTAGAGACATGACTGTGCCCTCCTCCCCGGGCCGCCGATGGTACACCAGCTCTCCGCCTAGGGCCAGGCACGGCGTGATGCTCTGGAGGTAGTGGGCCACGAGGATTCCTGCGGGCGAGACGGCAGCGCGTTACTTCGCCTGTGGGTTGGTTTCTGCCCAGTCAGGGTCCTGCTCCAGGAGGCCTTGCAGGCTGGCCCTGCCCTCCAGTCTTCCATACTGGCTCCTTGCTCTAGCAGTTCCCAGGGCTCCCAGGTCAGCCTCCCAGGCTCTGGGGCAACCTCATCTGGTCCAACCCCATGGAGCTGGCATTCACTCACCACCATTTATAGAGGCGGTCACAGGAGCTGAGGCGAGTCACAAAATATGCCGGGGCAGACCCAGGTCCCTTCACCTGCAAAGCCTGGACACTGGACCACCAGCCTGCCACGGAAGCCCGGAGGGTAGGCCAGCAAGAGCACACCGCAGGGTCCCACTCTGCGTACGAATCCCAGCTGCACCCCACTACCTGTGGGCTGAGAGGCTCCGCCCCACCCCCGCCAGCATGCTACCAAATGACTCTGGCCGCGCTGGGAGTCCTGGTGCCTGAGCCTGGAGACGCAGTCCTAGCTGGTGCCTTGGGGAGCGACACCACACACCTGAGCTCACTGAAGGGAAGAACCCGGGAGGAGAAGAGAAACAAGACACTGACGCAGAGAGAGAATCAGAAACAGGCAACTGAAGATTCTGTCGAAACCGGACAGCAAGACTTAGAGGCTAGATCTTAGCCTAGTGGAGGAAAAAGGGCAGGCAGGGAGGGGACCCGAGGCAGGACTGAGTGGACAGGACCAGGGACCGTCCCGTTTGTGGGCACATCCAAGTGGGGGCTACCCGTGGGACTCAAGGCCAGAGCTTGGGGGTGACTTCTGGGTGTGTGGGCTGGACCCAGGCAGCTGTGACGGGCTCAGGTGAGCCACTATGCACGTTTCTTGTCCCTAATGCAAACGAGCCCCTCCACCTGAGAGCCTCAGCCCATTACCACACACCCCTGGCCAGGATCACCCACCTCTGGGGGGAAAGCTGAGGCCCAAGGAGGGATACAGATTGGGACTTAAGCTCAGTCTACGGCCCAGGGCTGAGGGCCGAGTCACCCTCCTAGCTCCTGGGTCTGCCGGGACCCTGCTCACCCAGGCCTGCCTCCTCCCTAGTCTACGACCCCATCTCCTGAGCACAGCCGTGAAGACCCACAGGCCTTCAAAGAGAAGCACCTCCTCTTGGTGCCACACAGCCGGCCAGGCGCCTTCTCCCCCAACCCTGTGCACGCGCTGCTATTTCTGCTGCTTCCTGCCAACTGCGGGCCCAGGTACTTCTTGGGCTTGGCTCCTTATCAGAGGCTGGCACACCAACAGGAGCCATTACCGCCTCAGGGGCAGTATGGTCACCCCACCTGGCCCTGCTGCGTCCACCCTCAGAGTGGACAGAGCAGCAGCTCCCCAGAGCCAGAGCTCATGCTCTTCCCTGTTTAAGTCTCTTACTCTGTCCCATGTACCCCCCCAAACTTTCAGCTCCCCTAGGGTGTCCCCTGTGCCCGGATGCTTTTGAGTGCTGCCCAGCACACACATCCTCAAAAGCCTTTTCCTTAGCACCTCACTCCTTTCTGAACCTCCAGGGCAGTCACCCTCTGCTCCTCCCCTGCATCCCGCTGCTACGCTTCCCTTGGGGGCATAGCTCCAGGGCAGGGGCTTTGTGGAGACCAGTGCCTCTCAAGTAGGGGCGCTCAGCATGCAGAGCGTGCCAGCCAGACCTGGCCAGCTGGGAAAGCCATGAGAAGGCCAGCCAGTCAGAGGGCTGTGAGGGTCCACAGAATGCCCGGGCCAGAGGCAGCGCCTGGCAGCCAGGATGCCCGTTTCCCCACCCTGCTCCCCAAACCTGCTGGGCGGCTGTGCGGCAGGGAGACCTGGGTGCTGACTGTGGCCTTTCCCCTGCTCAGCTGGGGCCCGCACAGGAAAGCGTGGGAAAGAGTGGCTGTGGGGAATGGCACACACCCAGGGCAGATGCTCCATGGGGGCAGAATTTGACGGGAAGGCAGGTCTTGGCTCCAGGAGTAGAGTTTCTCGCCCTCCGTGCTCCTGAGGCTCCAGGCTCTGGTCCACACTGTGCCCTCTTCCTGGAGCAGCGCCCCCCTTCCTCTCCCTCAGACAGGACACAGCCATCCCAGAGAAGCTGTCCCAGCCCCTCCAGGGGGAGGGGTCGGTGCCATTAGTCACGTCACTAACGATGGGGTAAGTGCTGAAAATGGCCATTGCGTGAATGCCAGAACGTAACACACAAACCTAGGTGGCAGCGCCGGCCCACAGCCAGGTTGGCTACAGACCCCCAGCCCACATGTGTGGACTGCAGTTGAGCGAAGCGTCACCATGCTGCACGATGCGCGGATAAACCCTAAGAATGACCTGAACCTCTCCTGACGGGGCTTCTCCAAACAGGAGCAGAGTGATGGTGCGAGCCTGTGCCCTCTCCCCAGCTGGCCTGGGAAGGCAGGAAGGGTGGCGCACGTCACTCACAGCACCCAGAAAGCAGCCGTGGTGATGAGCCAGTGCTGCGCAGAGGGCACGGGCGGGAACTAGGGCTCGACAGGCCAGCTGCCATGTGAGTTCTGGTTACTCAGCTTCTGGGCAGTGTGTCCGGGCTGACTGATTTCATCACTGCCCCCCGCCCCGATTGCGAAACGGGGGCCACAGAAACACTGACACTGTGCCCCCTGAGGGAGGCAGGCAGATCCGACACAGAACGAACCCTCAAGCTGCAACTAGCTGCCCTTTGGGTCAGACAGGCTCTCCCACTGAATCGTCCACCAAGCAGTGGTTGCTGCTGCGGTGTCTGACAGATGAGGAAACTGAAGCTCAAAAGAGGGTAGAGCCACGGGCCTGAGGGTCGGCGGTGTGTCAGCGCCCCCAGGGCCCTGTAGACGCTGTTGTTACTGGTGTCTGAGGGAGAGACAGAGATGCCTGTACAAACTAAGAGAACAGCATCAGCTGGCTTTGGGCTCCAGGGAGAGGGTCTGGACAGAGGCAGTGCCAGGGAGCATAAAAGAATGGTGCTGGCAACTGTTTTTAATGTGGTGCCAGGTGCCATCAAGAAGAGCCAGGACTCCAGAGTCCAAGTCTGTGTGTGTCCTAGAGGAAGCACATCCTCTCTGGGCCTCAGAAAGACGGGGCTTAACAGCAGGGCTAACCTCACCGGGCTATTGAGAGGACTCAAGGAGCAGTTTCCTTCCTACTTTATCTGCAGTGCCTACAGGGACTAAATGGAGAGGACGCAGATGTGCTGAGGGGCAAGAGTAACAAAACAGGGCCCTCCCTGGTGGCGCAGAGGGTTAAGCAACGCACTATGAAGCAAACCGCAGCCACTGCAGCACGAGTTCGATCCCTGCTGCCGGCCAGGGAGGGGACCC
>JAGFMF010011711.1:1810840-1882408 GCA_019455555.1 Galemys pyrenaicus
TGCTCCCCTCAGCAGTGTACTTCCGTTGATCTGCCTGTTCTGCTCCCCGCTCTCTGTGGTGAATCCTCTCACCACCCCCATATCTCTGGCCTGTACCCCGGTGCTTGTATGCATAAATAAATAAATCTTAAAAAAAAAAAAAAAAAAAAGAACGGAAAGAATGAGCATCCCTGGTGGTGCAAGGAATTAAGACACCGTATTATGAAGCTATCCGCAGCCATGCAGCGTGAGTTCCATCCCTGGCCAGGGAGGGGACCCACACGGCGCAGCAGACCTCTCCTGTCTCCCTGCTTCTCCCCCACAGTATGTTTCAGTAGATCTGCCTACTCTGCTCCCCACTCTGTCTCTGGTGACTCCTCTTCCGCACCTCTGGCCTATACTCTAGTACTTGTACACATAAATAAATCTTTTTTTTTTAAGATTTATTTATTTATGCATACAAGCACTGGGGTACAGGTCAGAGTTGTGGGAGGTGAGAGGATTCACCACAGAGAGCGGGGAACAGAACAGGCAGATCAACCGAAGTACACTGCTGAGGGGAGCAGCGGGCACAGCAGGAGAGGTCTGCCACGCCATGTGGGTCCCCTCCCTGGCCAGCAGCAGGGATCAAACTCCTCCCTGGCCGGCAGCAGGGATTGAACTCGAGCTGCAGTGGCTGCGGTTTGCTTCACAGTGCGTTGCTTAACCCACTGCGCCACCAGGGAGGCCCCATAAATAAATCTTTAAAAAAGAAAAAGTTCAAAAAAAAAAGAAAGGAAAGAACTCCAAGCAGGAGGGGCAGCAGGTGAAAAGGTCTTGGGGTGGAAAGAACGAAGGGGCTCCACAAAGTGTCAGAAAAACTCTCATGGCCCAGCTGCAGCGAGTGTATGAGCAGAGCGGGTGGTACTGTTAGAGGCTATCAGCATAGGAAACATTCCTTCCTGCCTCCCTGGCTCCTCAGTTCCCCCGGGATGCAGCCTCACATGGGAGGTCTTGAGTGTCCAGCTTCTCCGGACTGGACTGGACGGTTACAACACGGCCTCTCTCCTTGCCTTTCCAGCTGCTCCCCTCTCTTCCCTGATCTTTTTTGTCTTTTTTTTTTTTTTAATTTATGCATACAGGAGCTGGGGTACAGGCCAGAGGCACTGGGGGTGGAGGTGGTGAGAAGATCCACCAGGGACACAGCGGGGAGCAGAAGAGCAGATACACTGCTGAGGGGAGCAGCGGGTGAGGCAGGAGAGGTCTGCTGTGCCATGTGGGTCCCCTCCCTGGCTGGGGATGAAACTCGCACTGCAGTGGCTGCGGAAGCCCCACAGTGCAGCACTCAACCCCTTGTGCCACCAGGGAGGCCCCTGGATCTCTTTCTTAACCAGTGCACATGTAACACGCCTGGTCTCTAGCCTTTGCACACACGTTCACTCAGTGCTCACTGCCCAGAGCCCATTCTCCAGAGAGCAAACAGTGGCACAGACAAGCAGGCATCTCAAACTGTCCTTCCGAGTCATTCAAGCCAGAGCAGCAAAATCATCCTGACTCCTCTTACCGACCCCCATCCAAGCCCTCTGCAAACCCCACTGGCACCACCTCTCAGCATGTCCAGATCCGACCGCTCCTCAGCCCCTCTGGTGGAAGCCCCTAGGAGTCTGCTCTCCATGTGTTAGCAAGAAAGAGTCCTGTTAGAGACGGAGTCAGATCCTTTCCCCTCAGAACCCTCCAGTGCCCTCACTTACAGGAAAGGCTCAAGTTCTAGAAAGCCTTACGTGATCTGGTCTATTGCCCCTCTGATTTCTATCACCCTCCCTCCTTCCCATCCACCACAGCCACACTCCTCCTTGATGGTCAGTAGAGGGTTCCTGCCTCAGGGCCTTTGCACTTGCTGTTCACTGTAGCGGAAAAGCTCTTCTCTAAATATGTTTGGTTCTTTCTCTCACACCCACTGTCACCTGTGTAATGAGGCTTTCTCTGAGGGCCTCACCCACGGCCCCATTAGTCTCTCCTGGGGCCAGGTATTTTCACACAGTCCCACACACCTTTTCTGTAGGCACCCATTTCACCTGTCTGCTCTGCTGGAAATGGATGCTCCAAGAAGGCAGACTCAACTCTTATTCACTACTTTGTCCTCAGAGCCAAAAATAGACCCAGGACACAATAAATATCCACTACGGATGTAGAGAAATCCATGAGAGACACCCAGAGACCAAACAAGGGAACTAGAGGGAGAAGCTAGAAGCTTAGACAGCCAGATGGCCCTTGCCCTACCCGAACTCAACAGTTTCCATTTCAGACAACCTCCCGGCCCCAAGTCCCTGCTGTGAATAACGGGCTGAGAGAGGCTCACGTTTCCTCAGGACCCGTAACACACCGGCCCCACTTGAAGCTCTGCACTCATGCGAACTTTTAAGACCCACTACACTGTCCTGAGATGGCCCAATTTTACAGAAAAGCAAGCAGGCCCTGGAGTGGGTGGGTGGGAGCTGCCCACGACACAGGTGTGCCCATGGTAGATGGGTCTCAGCTGGCTCTGCGGGGCGCCTGCTGTCCTGAGGTCACACCTGCTTCCACCATTTCTCAGCTGGTGAAAGGAGGTTCGGAGCCGGTGTTGCTCTGGGACTGAGGTCTGACTGCCCTCCAAGCTCTGCGCCTCTTACCTGAACCCACCAGGACGTCTGGGTTCCCCAGGGTGACAGCTGCTGTGAAGTCAGAACCCCGATACTCCCCATCCACTTGCCAATTCACAAACTTCGACTGCTGGGTCTGTGGGGGAGAAGGTAGGTGTGAGGGCAGTCAGGGGCTCAGGGTGGCTGGGGGAGCAGCTGACGTGAAGTCCACTCACCTGGATGGCCATCTTGGACCTGAGGCCAGGGCCCAGCTGGTGAATGACCTGAGCATTGAGGCTGCCACTATTGTCCATGTCACCCACCAGCACGGGGAACGCCTGTGGGGCAGAGTGCAGTTAGAGGTCTTAGCACTGTGGAAGCGCCAGGCTGGAGGCCAGAGGTCTGGAGCGGTGATGAGAAGCGTAAGGTCGGAAAGCCTAGGATAGAGGCTCCCTGTTCTGAGAAGCATCCTGACTGTGCATGCCAAGTCAGGTACCCCTGCTGGGCTCGCACAGCTTTCAGGAGCCCCCATTTCAGCCCAGCCAGGACTACTGTTCTCAGGGGACACGTCTGCTTCGTCCATCCTCCCCAGCTGGACTACGACCACCATGGGTCTGCTAGACTTAAACGGTGTCGGCAACACCACACCACGGCTACTTAGTCTCTGCTGTGTTCCCAGTACTGCCCAGCCCAGGGCTACAGAGAACTGGGGTACAATGAATGTCTACTGAGTACATTAACTTACTGAATGGAAACAGTTAATGTACGCAGAGACCGAATCCAGTTCACAGGCAACTTTGCCTGTGTCCTGCCCTGGCCTCAAGTTTGCCTCCCACCCTGCAAAGCAGCACAGGTATCAGACAGCATTTGAAAGCATAAATCTAAGTTGTCTTTCTGGTGTTCAAATCTTTGCGTGACTCTCCAGTGCCCCCTAGAGAAAACCCAAATGTCTAGTTTGGTTTTCAAAGTCCTTCACAGTCTACAGGCCAACCCTGCCTACTCTGGGCCTCACTGTCTAGGGGCAGGACTGCTGTGGTCACCCCACTGCCCCTTCCTTCACCCACCACAGGGCCGGGATGAGAGCAGGATTTCAGGATGAGGCATGGCTGGACTTCCCATACCCCCTGAGGGCAGCTCCGGCTGCCTCTTGCCAAAGCCCTCCTTCCTCTGCGTTTGGCTACATATTTGTTAAAATAGAAGATACAATGAATAAAAATAAGAGGAACCTCACCTCTGTGGGACTAAGCTGCTTTGTCCCCACGTACGTCACCCCGAAGTGGTAATTGGACTCCCCAATTGTGCTGAGGGCTACTGTGTGATTCACCTGGGAGAAGAGGGAGGGTTGTGGGGATGAGTGTATGTCTCCTTACCACCCCCCCTGCAATAAAGCCAGCCAACCCACCCCTCAGTCCCAGCACAGCTCCCCTCCAGCCTGGGATGAGGGACACTTTCTAGTGTGGCTTCCCCAGGAGGGAGGTAGAGTTAAGTCGCGCCCTGCTAGGCAGGGATGAAGACTGCAGGTGTGGCCAGACCAGATCAGTATGGGGTGGGGCTACATACCTGGTACTTCAGTCCTGCCAGGGTGTTATTTGGGGGTGGGATATCTCTGGACTCTGGATCCCTAAACCTATCACTGGCCCCCACTGAGCAGCCTGCTTAGCTTCTCCAATATCAAGAAGCCCAGCCCTTCAAGAAGGACTAAGAGAGTTGTATGTGCAGATGCAGGATGGCTGGGATGACCTCCTGAGGATAAGGTCACCAGGGAGGCTCACCTGGAAATGGTTACTCAACCCCTTGTTGACTGTGAGCTTGACACCTTCCATCTGAATGGGAAACAGTTCTGAAGAAAAGAAATGCTGTCACCTTCCACCCTACACACACACACCAACTCTCATTCCTTCCTTCCCAGTGCTCCCTTCTCCAGGGACCCATAAGCAGAAGACTGAACAATATGCCCCAACAGTAAGGCCAGGATAACCTTAGCCGATGGGGCGAGGACATGGATCAGACGCCTTGCCTGCGTCTGAATCTCAGTGCTGGCTCCTACTTACTACCTGCGTGACTTCAGACAAGTCACTTTAGACCAAACTTGTCATGCGTTAAGATGAGGGCGCCCAACACATGAAGACACTGCAAGGATTTAACGAGTTCACAGATAACGAAGGCCAGAACAGTGCTCTATAGGTCTCCATTGCTTTTGCGCTCAAGATTATTCCAAACCAGGTTCCAGAAGCTTTATGTTCCCCATCTCCATTAGCCCCTTGCTGACACTGTGACCTTGGGCCTCAGTTCCCTTCCCCGATCACATGGGTAAGTTGGCTTGGGGGATCCCTGGGGCTCCAGAGGTGCCTAAGGCTTTCTTTACTGGTAAGGCATTCCAAGCCGAGGTTCCACCATTTGATCCCATCGTTCTAAACCCCAAGTCCAACACTCCACCATTTGATCCCAACGTCAACTCCTAACGCTCTGTTAAATGATTCCAATGGTCCGTGCCAATTCCCAAGGTCCTCAATGTGCTCCCTCTTCTCCCGAGATCTGGGCCATCGCACCCCGCCAGGGCCCTCGCCCCTCACCCTTGCACTTCCGGTGGCACTCCTCGAACGTGCCCGGGTTGGGCAGGCAGCCGCAGGCCCCATCGTCCGCGGTCCCTGCGGCGCTAGCGGCCGCAACCCCAGGGGTCCGTTCGGAACCCCGGCCCGCGCCGGCCCCGGCGCCCAGGCCGCCCCCGAGCGGCGGCAGCGTGAAGCCCGGAGGGGAGGGCGGAGGCGGCGGCAGTCCCACGAGGGCGGGCGCGGGAGGCGGCGGCGGTCCCGCGGGCGGTGAGCTGGCGGCCAACACGTTCCCCATGGTCGCCCGCAAGGGGAAAGGTCGGAGGGCGGAGGTCAGGGCCCGCGCGCTGCGGGTCTGGCACCAAGTCAACCCCTGCCCAGCTCCGGGCCCCGGTGCTCACTGGCGGCAGCGCCTGCTCCCGGCCTGGGATCCGCTCCCACCCCGTGCGCCACGCGCAACCGAACCCGCTGCCGCCGCCGCCACCACCTTCGCCCCGCCCCACTTAGCCCATTGGTTAGGCATGCTCTGAGGTCCGCCCACCAGCTTCAGGGTCTGACCTCGCTATTGGAGTCGTGGATGGAAGTCCCACCTACCACTTTGGACCATATTTTTCTATTGGTTCTCACATATGGCAGGTCAAAGCACACCTTCCCGCCCCTCCTATTGGCTCGCGGATTCCGTGCTTATTGGTTTGCTACGCCGCGGGTTCCGGTGCTCGCCCGCCATTGGCCTATGCTGCGCACCTTGGGACGCCCACTGACATTTCGCCTCCGCCCCCTCCAGACAGAGTCCTTCTTTCGACTCCGCCCCGAGGCGAAGTTGCTTGATAATTGGTCTTCCTTGGCTATGGCCGCATTCTGATTGGCTTCGGCAGCTCCGCGGTCCGACCCTATGACGTAATTATCTTGGTGCACTCATTGGCTAACATGCCAGGGTCGAAGGACACGGGTAAAGCTGGGTTGCGCTGCAGAGGCTGCTAGGCAGCAAGGTCAGGCCTCGCGTCCCACTAGGCATCGCGGCAGAGGTGCAGCCCCTTAGTCCGGAGTCGCCGACTGACAACCGGAAGTGCCGGCCCTTCCCACAGTGCTTCAGAAAATTCTAACCGGTTATGTGAACCTTGCCCCGCTTCTCGTTACCCACAATGCCCCTTACTATTTTAACGCTACAGTTGCCGTAGACCCACCCCTTTCGTTACCCATCAACCTTCTGTTCACCCCGCCCTCCCCCACCTCCGTCACTGTGGCTTCTATCTTTGGCCCATTCATTCCTGTCCCATTACCCAGCATGCTTCTCGCCCCATTCATTTCAGCTTCATTGCCTGTACTACCTTTTAGCCCATTTCTGCCAGTTCACTTCCATCATTCTTCGAGCCTTTCTTAATTAAGCATCGTATTTTGGGTCCATTACTCATCATGCTCGCAGCTTCTATTTCTCCGTTATTCACCCCTCTCTGCCTCTGGCTCATTCATACAGATCTCTTACCATTATGTCCTCAACAATAACATTTATATTTTTGCCTTTGGCGTGTTCTTGTCCCTTATCCATTAAACCCAAGACCTTAGTACTTAATTACTGCCATTTCTATTTTTATTCCGTTTATTTCTATCCACTACTTATTAGACTGTTGCACTGATCCCTTTCCATGAACCGCCTTACCCTCCATTCCTGCCCCTCTTCTTCCATTTTTGCTCATTATCCCATCACTTAAGTATTCATTTCATATCGCTGGCCCTTTTGTTTTCTTCAAACCCCTTTGACTTCTAGTCTGAGTTCCCTCAAGTCCTGGTCCTCCCATGCACTAACCCTCTCCCCTTCACATCCCACAGAAAAGACAAGTTGAGACCTGGTCAAAGTATAAACTCATTATTTTGTAGGAAAGGCTATATTACAAAACAATAACATTCCCTACCCCCACCCAGGTGACCCACTCCCCCCCCCCCCAGGGAGATGTTTGGGTCCCATCACTGGACAGGAGTAAAAGGNACCCCCACCCCGGTGACCCACTCCCCCCCCCCCCAGGGAGATGTTTGGGTCCCATCACTGGACAGGAGTAAAAGGACTCAGTAGTCTTCAAAGTGACAGCAAATTCTTCTCCTGAGGCTGGACCATCAAGGCACACACAGGCCCCAGGCTGGGGCTTAATTCTCCGTAGACAGGAACTAGGGTAATGGGACTCGGTACCCTGAGACTCCTGCCTGCAGGAGGGAGCAGATGGGGAAGCTCTGCCTTGGGCTGGGGAATACCCTCCTTCCCACCTATGGAGAGCAGGGTGGGAAGGGGGTGAATGTCGCTCTGCTGCCTGGAGGGCTCAGGTCTGAGCAGCAGGGTGCCCCCAAAACCTACCCCACAGTTACTGCAGTTTACTGTTTAAGGACAAGTCATACAGTTGAGGTCTTTGAGATTTTGGAGAAGTTGAGATGGGGTGAGGTGGGGTGTCACACTCTTAAGTCCTTGGTTCAGACATGAGATAAAGTTACTGGATTTCTTTGTCAATGGCTAGTTTTTCTGGGTCAGAGATCCTGGACTAGAGGTCACAGTGGAGCCACCAAGGTGGGGGTCACAGCTGAGGTGCAGGTGTGTTAACTGACAGTGACCTGGCCAGAGGTCAGTGGGCACTACCATCCCTGGCAGAAAGTTGAGGGATCAAAAAGTGAGAGGCAGCGAGAGGCCAGAGCCATGGTGGCTCATACATACATGGCCCGGGACATGACAAAGCCCTTGCCCTGGTAGGAATCAGAGGGGCTGGAGTAGGACAGGGCGTCATAGATGGGGTTGATCTTGTCCAGATAATCTTCCTCCTCTTCCTCCTCATCCCCTAGGTTCAGGGAAACTCCCTCCACAGATGGCCCTGGAGGCACCAGGATGGGGGACCCCAGGCTTGTGGCCCCCAGGTGCAGGGGCCCCGATCTCTCTTCCAAGGTGGGCAGCTCATGATATCGAGGCATTTCCTAGGAGCGGGGTGGGAACAGGAGCTCAAGTTACCTCCGGATCAAACAGAATTGCAGTCTTCCCCTTGATACCCAAATTCTGAACACTTACTCCTGCAACGGGACCTGACTTAGCCTTGTCACCTAGGATATTTCACTTGGGACAGATATATGGCTCGTCCCTAGCTCAAAGCCCAGAGCATGGACCTCACCCTGTCAACCCTTAGCCGCCCCTCAATTTTTGCTGCCTGGTTCCATCTTTCCTCAGGAACATTCGACTTTACTCTTGACCTCAGCTACTTAACCTAAACAGCCTCTTAAACGTTGGCTTGTCTCAACCTCAGTATCTGACCTCTTACAGACCACTGACGGGTGAGACCATCTGTCTTGTCCCCGCTCCAGGAAAGGTGTCAGGCAGAGGTAGATGTCCAATCCATCTTGATCGAGAGTGACTTTCGCTCTATCCTCATGTCCCTGAGCTTTTCCAGCCATGACTTCCCCTACCGAAGCCTAATGATATGTTGATGTTCTACGCTCTGATCAAAGACACAGCCCTGACCTGGAGTTGTGACCCTGTGTCCTTGACTGCTTATGTTAGGGACTGAGACCTTCCCTTTAAACCCAGATCCAGGGCCTCCCCTGGTGGCACAGTGGGTTAAGCAGCGCACTATGAAGCAAACCGCAGCCACTTGCAGCATGAGTTCGATCCCTGCTGCCGGCCAGGGGAGGGGAAACCCACATGGTGCGGCAGACCTCTCCTGCTGTGCCCGCTGCTCCCCTCAGCAGTGTACTTCTGTTATCTGCCTGTTCTGCTCCCCGCTCTCTGTGGTGAATCCTCTCGCCCCCGGACACCTCTGGTCTGTGCCCCAGTGCTTGTATGCATAAATAAATAAATCTTTAAAAAAAAAAAATAGGTGAGATCTTTAAAAAAAAATAAACCCAGATCCACAGCTACCCTGTCCCCCAACTCCTACCTGCTCAGCACATGAGATGCCAGCATCAAAGTAGGGGGTCTTGAGTGGGCTGTGCTCTGAGGCTCCCAGAGTGAAGAGCTGGGAGGGCTGTGGTGGGAGGGAGACAAGTCATGATCCTCCCCTTCTCCACTGCCAGCCTCTCTCCACCTACCCCCACATCGCCCCCCCTCCCCGCTCCCCGCTGCCCTCCCAGTCCTGACCCGGTTGGAAAAGTAGGGGTAGAGGTGGGGGCAGCCTGGAGCACCAGGGGAAGTGCTCACCATCTCTGGCTCCTCCAGCTTTGCCTTGGGGGTCGGTGGCTTGTACGATGGAGGTCCCTCCAGACTGTGGGGTAGGAGTTCAACCGATAGAGGTTAACTGAAGTCTTCCATCCCAGGCACTGCCTCTGCCTGATCCCCCTTTCTAGTATACCCAGTGCCCTTGCCTGGCTACCCCCTACTCCTGTCCATGAATTTCTCTTTTAGGAAGCCTCCCTGGCCCTCTGGAGGGTCAAGGACTCCTGCTATATGGAGCTGTGCTTCCCTCTTGGGGTGCCTACTGAATTTCTATTTGTTCTTTCTGATCATTCAGTGACCTCACCCACTGTGCGCCATGTGAGGGGAAAATGAGATGTGTCATCAATACCACATTCCCAGAACCCATTATGGATTCTGGAAATTTTTATTAGAAAAATGATGAAATAAGTGAATGAAGTTCTTTCCTATCCCCCCAACTGTTAAATTCCCTCATTCCATACACCCATAGATAGAGTATCCTAAATACGTAATAATGATAAGTGCTTACTATGCCTTCCATCCTAAGGATGTCCCTTCCTCCAGGAAGCCTTCCTGACACTCCAGGCTTGCTCAGGTGCCCCCCTCACAGCTCCTTCAGCTTCCCTAGCACACCCCTGGCTATGCTTGCCTGTGATTATCTGGGCATGGGTGTGTCTCTGCCACACTGTGAGCCCCAGGAGGACAGGGCCAGGGCAATTTTGGGCATCAGTGGGTCTCAGCGTCAGTGAGGCATAGGAATGAGATCAGCAGCAAGCTGTCTGTGTTGACTAGATCATTAAGACAAGGGTTCACAAACTTTCTTGTGCATCCAAATAACTCAGGAGGCTCGTTATGAATACAGACTTAAAATAGTTCTGATTCAGTAGATTTGGTGTGAAGTACAGGAATAGGCATTTTCAAAAATATGCATTTTAAACACGTCCCCCCTCCACACACAATGTACACATACTGGGTAAATGTGGTTTTAGAGCCTTCAGAACCCGCAAATGCTTAGTTGCTGAATAAATTCCAGCAAGTGATTTTAGCTCTCGGAACTTTTTTCCTCTTCAATGGGTATCATTAGAGCTCTCTAAATGCATAACTCAACGATAAACTCACGTGTATGGACACTTTTTAAATGTTTGTCTCATGCTTTTGTTGCTGACCTCCAGGGCCTACCCCAAGCGGGCACCTTCTCAACACTTCTGGAATCCATGGGCAGATGAGAGGCTTCACAGAGGGCACACGTGTCACATGCATCTTACCAAGCCTGGCACCAGAAAAGTGCTCTACACAGAGAAGTGGGGCTAGTTTCCCTCAATATCCAGCCTCCTTCCTTCTCCTGGTAATAGTTTTTAGCTGGGCACAGGGCCACCCAGAATGAAGACTACATTTCCCAGCTTCCCCTGCAGCTGGGTTCTGGCTAATGGAAAGTGGGAGGAAGTGATGGGGTCCTTCTACGTCCCTTTCCCACTCAGAGGCCAGGATCACCACATCTGGTTGTCACGTCAGTAGACGAGAGAAGAGTGGACAGCCATCTTGGAGTGTGAATGAAGGTCACACTATGGGGAACAATGGGCTAGCAGGAGCCTGGGCTACCTGCTGTCTTCACAGAGCAGAACTGTGATCCTCACACTTTATGGGAGACACAGACATGGGGATGTTCTTTCACTGAAGTCATAGTTATTTGGGGGGGGGGGGTTCTATTTCATGCAGCCATCATGGCTGATTTTTCTCTCTTCCACCACCCTCATGTTCCCTGTCCGCTTCTTAGGGCCCATCACTTACTCATCCTCCTCCTCTGCTCCCTGCAGCCTCTGCTCCTTCTGCTGCTGCCGGCAGATGAGGATGCCTGTGGCTGCCACAGCAGTAGCAATGATGGCGGCGATGATGCCTCCAATGATGCCACCCGTAGCCCCTGCACCTGCCGTGTTGGGAGTGTCTGCAAGAAGAGGGACAGCGTGAGGGGGATCTCCAGTAGGATGCCGCGGTTTCTTTTTCCCACCCCTTTCCCACCTGTGACCTCCTCCTCTTCCAAGGGCAGGGAATGTTCGTTCACTCAACTAACCCATACTGAGCACTTGCTTGACAGCGCTAAGTCAAAGGCACAAACATCCCATCCCACGGAACCTGTGTTCTAGTCGGGCAGAGAGGCCCACAGCACAGAAACAAATACCACAGCTCACATGCAGGTGGCAGGTAAGTGATACAGGAGACAAGTGTATCGTGGGGAAGGCGATAAGGAAGTGATGGGTCGGGAGGTCCGCAGGGCAGTCAGAGCCTTAGCGGAGGTGGCATTCGACAAGACTTGCAGTGTCAGGGTGAGCCAGGACAACATTTGAGGGTGTTCTAAGGCAGAGACCCTTTGGGAGGAAGGCTGAAGCACCAGGAGACAGCGAACAATGAAGGGGTGAAAGGAGAGCTGGAGTGTGGGGTGGGGAGAGGTGGGAGAGGCAGAGCTCAAGGCAGAGAATGGAGAGGGCTTAGGGTGGGGACAGCCACCCTCATTCACCGTGGAAGAGTCATCCTGGTCAGAACACACTGCGTTCCTCCAGCCAAACAGGAAAAGGGGTCTGGAGAAGCTCAGGCACCCCTGGGCCTCTCCTTTGTAGTGCTTCCCCTTCCTGCAGCCCTTATGGGAGAATTCCTGTTTGCTTGCCAACTTCGCACTGGACTGTGAGCGTCAAGGCTAGACATTAAGAGGGGCCCAGCTCAGGCCCTCGAGACCTGCTGTGATGATGGACAGAACTCACCCCTGCCCTTCTCTCTGCATGGCCTCCCTTGGCGGCGTGGGGGCGGGAGTTGCAGACAATTAATGACCAGAGAAAACAACGCGGGCACAAAAGCAGCCCCTCCCTGCAAGTTCCATCAACCCAGCAATGCAACGAGGACAGATATGCCAGTGGGGGGAGGTCTGCTCCCTGGGCCCTTCCCTGGCTTCTATAGCTTCCTGTTCCACAGCAGGCGTCCTCTTCGGCTTCGCCTGTGGGGCTGGACATTCAGGGCTCCGTCCGCAGGCCATCCACACGCCAGCATCCCAGAACGCCGTTCTGCTTGTCGCTGGTATTGACCTGTGCTGGGGGAAGACCTGGGTCTTCCTGGGTGGCGAGGCTCTGTCCCCGCTGCGTTCTGGGCACCAGTGAGTGGAAGTCCGTCCCAGGGACAGGATGAGCATGCTGGACCCCTCCTGCCCTGGAGCAGACAAAGGCCACCTGCTTTCTTCAGAGGTGGCCACAAACTTGGCCAAAGGGAATAGAGGAACTGGGATTAACCTGGACCCTGCCATTCCCCCACCTCAGCCTCCAGCCTGGGTGTGACTTGAGGTGAGGCGAGTGGGAGAGGCCCAGAGCCACAGGTCCTCCCTCCCCCCAGGGGCTGGGTCACAAGGGAAGAGGAAGGAGCCTGGGAAAAGCCACCTTGGGGTGTGGAGAGGTGACATTTTGCTGGTTTCTCACCACCTTCACCCAAGACCCTCCATGACTTCGGGGAGGTGGGGTGGATCAGGGAGCTGCTCCTAGTGGATCAGATAGATTACAGCAGTCCCCCACCCTGCCAAGTCCAGGATCCCAGGACGCCCCCACCTGCCTCAACTTCCCCCATCCTGGAAATCTCATTCCTCCTACCAATCTGATCCCTCCACCCAGGAAGGCAGCCTCTGCCCTGGAACCCCTCGAATCCGAGTGCCCCAGCCCCAAGCCCAGTTCTCAGTTCCCCCGACCTGGGAGTGTAGGCAGAAGGAGCTGAGGTACCCAACTTGTCCTTCAACGACCCCAGCCTTGCCAAGTTGAACCCCACTAGGATCTTACTCCCTGGGACTTTGTTCCATTTTCCCCACCCCCTGGGACCCAGCAGTCCCTGCCCCACCCCCCAAGGAGGGGGTCTGATGTATTACAAGACACCCCCAATGTTTTCCTCCAAGGCATTTATTAACTCCTGAGTGTCACGGGGCTGGGGCAGGTGGGAGCCAAAAAACCAGTCTCTGGGGGATGACCTCTGTGGGCCCCGTTACCCAGCTCCCCCGTGGCCTCCCTCCCCCCATGCAGCCCTGCAGACAGAAGTCCAGTGTGGGAATCCACCTCCCTCCGAGTCCTGGGAAAGTGGGAGGTAGCATTTGAGCTCCAGCATCATCCAGACGAACAAGTCCAACCAGTCTGGAGCCCTTGGCTGGTGCGGCGGACTCTGTCTCCGTCCCAGTCCGTCTGTGTGTCTGTCTGTGTCACACGTAAACTGCCCTCCGTGAGATGAGGGAGCCATCCAACTGGGACTCCATGTCGTCCTCTGGCGCGGGGGGCGGAGGCAGCATGAGGCCCACCTCTGCCTTCTCCTCTTCTTCGTCCTCGTCTTCCTCCTCTTGGCCCTCTGGCCTCAGAGGAACAGGGGCTGTCTGTGTCCAGAAGACCGGGCCCCCATTCCCAAACACCTGAGCTTTCGGATCGTAGGATCCTCTGTCGTCGATGTCTCCTCCTCCTCCTCCTCCTCCTCCTCCTCCTCCTCCTCCTCCTCCTCCTCCTCCAGGGCTCTTCCTCCTCCTCTTCATCCTCAGCAGGATGAAGGCCAAGGAGCCCCCAGCCAGAAGCAGCAGCACCAGCAGAGTCCCCCCCACAGCCCCCCAAACCATTGGACCCATGTCTCGGGGCAAGGCCCGGGGTGTGTCTGAGGAGAGAGAGGAGGGTGAGAGAGAGAGAGAAAGGGAGACAGAGGTCAAGAGGATACATCTGGGGAGCAGCACAGCGGGGGTAACAGGGGAGTTAGGGAGGTGACTCTACGCAGAAGTGGGGGGGAGCCATTTCACTCTTAGCTACAGGTTGGGGTGAAGTGGGGTGACAACTGGGGGCCTCAGATGGTTTTTTTGTACCCACACAAGAGTTTTTCAAAAATTAAAACTTGGTAGCCAACATTTCAAAACCAGTTTTCATCAAAAAGTCTAGATCTCTTTTAGGGGGCAAACGTCAGATCTGGCAATATCCAATTTTCACCTCCTCCACCTGGGACTGCTGGGGTCTCACATAAGTTCTGGGATCAGGCTCTCTAGATCTTGAGGTGGCTGCTGCCAGGATGAGGCAGAGCTGGATTTGAGCGGACGGCTGATTCTAAAGCTCTTTGCACTCGAGAGAAGTGGGTCTGAGAAGGGCTGGGGTGGCGTGATAACTCCTCCCCCAAGCAGCTGGGAGCACTGAGGTGTGTTGATGGAACCCATGAAGCCAACGTCCCGACTTCCGCTAGTGTTGCCCGAAATGACCGGGCGGGTGGGTGCGGAGAGACCCAGGGAGGTGGGGAGCGAAGGCAGGGAGCACTAAGGAGGGAGGCGGAAGAGACAAGGAAGGGACGTCTGGACCCACATCAGTGACAGACAGACATGGACACGGCTGCGCCACACCACACCCCCCTCCCAACAGCCCCGTACGCAAGAGGGCCGGGATGCAGGCTTCTGCAGGCACCTGTCCGGGTGTTTCCGGACAGGGGATTGCAGCCCAGCAAGCTAGCAAGTCAGTTTCAGTGACTTGTAAGCAGCAGTGGAAAACAAAAAATAGAAGACAAAACATGTATCTCAAGTACTAAGGATGAGTACTATTTTGAGGCGCTTGTGGGGGGACACGTCTGCTGCGCGTTGGGTGGTGTCCAGCAGCTTTCCTGCGGGAGCATGCCTCAGATGTCTGGAACCAGCTTTAGTGCACGTGGGTACATTTGTTCGTTTCTGGGGTGGTCTTTTGGAGGACAGTGACTATGTTCTGTGTCTGTGGGTTGAAAGTTCTCCCAAATCTCCCCAGCGATGCCTGGCCCCGCCTGTGTGCCTGTCTCTGCAGTGGCGTGGACCCCAAATCCTGTGTCTGTGACGGCACGTGTGGGTCTGTGTGATGATGTGGGGATGTGACATGTCTGAGACCTGCTGGCCACCAAGAGCCACTGGGAGCGCACCCCCCAGGCCGGGCTCGGGGTGGGCACACTTCCTTCTCAAGAGCATTTCTGCGGTGCTCGCCGTGCCCATTTCTGTTGGCACCCTCTGCAGGCACGGGTCACGGCAAGGATACGCTGGACTGCACCTGGACCACCTGCAGGTCTGTGGCTATCTCGTGTGGAGGCTGGGAGTGTCTCTCCACAGTGCCTAGTCTTCCTCTGAGCTGTGAGTCTGTGTGGCCCCCCAGGTTCCCGCTGGGGCTCTGGGAATGTGTGCGCCACAGGTGCAGACGGCCCAAGGGCTGGAGCCTGAAGCCAGCGCGTCCTCTGTGGGGGAGTCTGTTTCTGGCAGCGGACAGCCCTGAGGTTTCTGTGTACCTGGGGCAGGGTGCCTGCTTGGGTGACAGTGTTCTCCTCCCGTGGCCTTCAGGGGGCCGTGTCCACTGTGCAGGCTCCACGCCTCAGGGGTCTGCTGTGTGTGCATGGGTGGGGAGACCAGTTTCTCAGGTGTGTTTCTGGGACGGAAGTTTAGGGCTGTATTTCCAGTTGGGCCTCTCACTGGCTGGGTGGGGCTGACCCTCCTGGGGTGTGCCAGCAAGGGCAGGTGCTGTCTCCCTCACCACGGTCTTTCTAACAGCAAGGCGAATGGCTGGCCGTGGGCAGATCTCAACAAGTATTTGTCGGAGGCCAGTCTGCTGCGAGAGTCTCTGCGGGGCCTGGGGTTCCGAGTGCAGGCAGCCCTGGGAGTGCCGCTGTTTCCCGTTTGCATGTTTGTGAGACGGGGCCCAGCCCGTTCCTGTGAGCACACCCGCCGTGCTGAGGGCAACTGTCTCTCGGGATGTGTTGTTTCTCGCCATGTTCTGAGTTGAGCGTGTCCTACTTGGTGTCTGAACTGAGGGGGGAGGGGAGAGAGTGTGTGTGTGTGTTAAGCTCAGGTCTCAGGAAGGGGCATGTTTGTAGGTGTGAGTGTCTGTCTGTCGTCAGGCCTGTGTCTGTGTGTCCATTTCTCCTTCCAACTGCTGAGTCCGCACACAGGCGCTCAGGTGTTTGCACAGGTGACGCTGCTGCATTGCTGGGTGTTGGGAGGGTGTTCTGGGAAGTCTCTTTCCCGTGTGGAGGCTCGTGGGCTCTGGCCAGGTGTCATGTGACTATTCTGGGTCTCGGCAGATGCCCCTGCTCTAGGGTGTGTGTCCTGGTGACAATGAACTTAAGGGCTTGGGTGTCTGTTCTGATTTCCATGCATCTGCAACCATGGCTCTGACAAGAAGGGGACTCTTATTTCTAGCCCGGGGTCCATGTGTCTCTGGATCTTTGGGTGTGTGGCGAGTCCCAATGTCCCTCTAGTCTAGGTGTGTGGTCAAAGTTGTGGGTCAAAGATTTGACTCACAGGCCTACTTTGGCTTTGGCCTTTTTCCTTCCAGCTACATGTCTTGGGTCCTGTGCATGTTTCTGAGGTCTCCCTGGGGAGGCGCTGAGAACTTTCAGTTCAGACATAGTGGACCGCACCCAGAGAAGCAAACTTCCCAGGCTGCACTAAGGCTGGTTTCTGGGCCCGCACCACGGCAGGGAATCCCTGTTTCTGCTCCTTTTGGGTCTCTGATTCGGAGTGGGTCCGGCCAACCAGAGCCAGGCACGTCCTGGGCTTCTTCCTGAAGCCCTTTCCAAGGGCTCTACTTTCTAGGGATCCCAGCACAGGTCTCCACCTCCTAACTCCTCTGCTATCATCTACCCTGTCACCTCCAATCGGAGCTGAGTCTAGAACAAGAGAGCAAAGCCACCAGGCCTTCCTTTCCCAACAGTGAGGCGGTCTGAACCCTCCCTCAGGGGGTGGCGCAGCCTCCCCAGATGTGGCTTCCAAACAAGCTCGTTGTGGCCCAAGCTTCACAAGTCACCCCAAGACCCGCTACTCACCTCGAACAAAGACAACCTGCTCGGCGTGGCCCGAACCGAGGGCGTTGGTGACCGTGCAGATGAAAGTGGTGTTGACCAGCCTGTCCACCGAGTGGATGACCAGCTGCGGGCCGTGGGCCACAGCTGAGGCTGGGAAGATGCCTGAAGT
The DNA here is from genome assembly GCA_019455555.1 of Galemys pyrenaicus. NCBI lineage: Eukaryota > Metazoa > Chordata > Mammalia > Eulipotyphla > Talpidae > Galemys > Galemys pyrenaicus. The sequence continues at coordinate 1,828,076 of JAGFMF010011711.1, forward strand.
CCTGGAGGGTGCGGGGGTCACGTGAGGGGGAATCATAGGGTCATAGGCTCTGTCCCTGATGACACAACCCTCAGGAGTCAAGCTCCAGACACCTAAAAATACTGTTTGAGACTCCAAACCACCAGCTTCCTCTTTCCAAAGGCCTTACAGTGAGTGTCTAACTCCTGGCGTTCCTCCCTCAGACCCAGGAGTCTACATCCAGCCCCTCCTCCCTCAGATCCAGGAGCCCAGGACCCTAGCACCCCCCCCCCCACAGACCCAGAAGTCCAGGCCCCCACCCCTCCTCCCTCAGGCCCAGGAGTCCAGCCTCCAGGGGTGAACTGCAAGGACNCCAGGGGCCCAGGACCCTAGCCCCCCCCCCCCCACAGACCCAGAAGTCCAGGCCCCCACCCCTCCTCCCTCAGGCCCAGGAGTCCAGCCTCCAGGGGTGAACTGCAAGGACTCACGTGCTCCAGTCATAGCCCGTGGGCTCAGGGTTGCTGCGGACATCACAATTCAGTGTGGCCTCATTTCGGCCAAGGTACCAGTTGTCATCATACCCAGAGATGGAGACTTCAGGGGGGTCTGGGGGAAAGATGAGGGCTGGCTCAGAGATGGGTCGACTTTAGAGTGAGCGGGTACATGGGAATCCTAAAGGAATGATTGGCCGGTGTCAGGACAGGGGAAACTGGGGCCGACCCCTCCAGATTGTGTCTGCAAGGCCAGTCCAGACACCGTCCGTGACGCCACTGAGGATTCTGAGGAAGCCACTGCCCAGTGCAGGTGGTGTGAGGGAGCCAGCACAGAGAACGTGTTGTTTCTGGCAGGACCGTATAGATAAGGGAATGGGTTTATTGCAGACGTGCCTGGGAGCGAGTGCAGACAACGCTGAGCTGGGGTGTGGAGTGTGTGTGAACAGTGACAGGAAGTGCTGGTAAAGTTACTGTTGATTAGGACTCATGGAAGAGTGCTGGGGGGAGTGCTGTGGGTACCATCGGGTATGTCAATATGGCAGTTTCCTGAAGAGCAAGCATAGAACATACTGGGAAGGTGAGCATTGACAAGGCCCAGAAGAGCCACTGTAAATCATGCAAGGCAGAGGCTGCTGTAGCGACTCGAGGACAGTCAGGACAGACGGCGCCCAGGGATGCACATTAGAGAGCGCGAATGGGTGTGCGGGGCAACAGTGTCGGGTGGGGCCTTGTAGACCATGGTCTAGAGCAGCTGATACGGACAGTTAAGGTGCAGTGTCAGCTGGGGTCCATGGGAGCCAGAAAAGATATTTTTGGGGGTGGGGTGCAGTTGTGTGCTTGTAAACCAGCTCTCTGAAAAGAATAAAAGAAGGGCCCTCCCTGGTGGCGCAGTGGGTTAAAGCAACGCACTATGAAGCAAACCGCAGTCACTGCAGCACGAGTTCGATCCCTGCCGCCGGCCAGGGAGAGGACCCACATGGCGCAGCAGACCTCTCCTGCCTCGCCCGCTGCTCCCCTCAGCAGTGTGTTTGAGTCACTCTGCCTGTTCTGTTTCCCACTCTGTCTCTGGTGGAGCCTCTCACCCCCCACACCTCTGGCCTGCACCCCAGTTCTTCAGTGCATAAATAAATGGATCTTTAAAAAATAAATAAAAGGCACTGCTGTGTGAAAGACAATCTTCAGCATAACAAAAACTACTTCCTGAGAATAACTGAAGATGAAGCCAATGTAGTAAGTAGGCAGCAGCTACACTGTAAGCTTAGAAGGAGGCTAAGGAATTTGGACAGTTACACTGTCAACTATAAGGGAAAAAAAAAGAATAAAATAGGAAATGAAGAATAGCCCCGATTCGTTGTCTGCCAGTGTCCATGGTGTAAATACCCCCCACGGTTGGTTTCAAGCATCACTGGAGGCAGAACTGGAAGGAAAGGCGCGAAGCTGGCCCTTGCGGCCCCATTCTGAGCCGCGCTGGCGGGGCAGCACGCAGAGAGCTAGGAGAGCCCGGGCGGCCAGTGCGGCCGCTGCGGCCGAGGCACTCACAGCGCACAGAGAGGGTCACGGGCAGCAGGGCTGGCTCCTCCAAGCTCTCGTGCTCCACTTTGCAGGTGACCTTGACACCATCTGCTCGGCCCAGGGGCACCAAGGTGAAGCGGCTGGTGACAGTGACTGTGCCAGGCAGGGGCCCCGGCACCTGGCTCTCTCGAGCCTCGCCATCCAGGGGCGATAACCAGGAGATGCGGGCAGGCGGGCGGCCCCCTGTGGAGACACAGCGGGCTACCGGCACGGGCTCCAGGCTGAGGGTGACCTCCTGTTTTTCAGCGTGGTTCCGGGGCTGAGCTGTGGAGAGAAGGTGGGGGAGTCACTCCTCGCCTGTAGTCACTCACCAAACAGCAGAACAGAGCGGCTCGGCCCATCTGCCTGGGTTCAGAGCCCGCTACTGTCACTCAGCAGCTGCAGGCTTTGGCGACGGCTCTGTCAAGTTGAGAGCATCAAAGTGCTACCCCAGAGTATCACTGTGCTGATGACATAAGCTGAGTTATAAAGAGCTTCGGACAGTGTCTGGCACGCAATACGCTCTCTCAGTGTATTTATTATACTGTCAGTTCTACCCTGCTCAGGAAAGCAGAGACAGGGCCTGGAGGGAGTGGGATTTAAAAAGAAAAGCCAAGGCAGAATAATGTGGTTCAAGGTCAGCTGTGATGAACACCTACTTCTCTTCCTGCAGTCACTATCAGATAGTGATACCAGAAGTGGGATAAAGAGTGATCCCCAAAGCTGGTCATTTGTTGCCCTTTTCCGGGAAGACCTGGTGAAATACTAGGGAGAGGGGAACCCCTCCATGAGCAGTAACAATCACCCAGAGTTACTGGTGTGTGTCCGTTAGCAAACTGTCCCCTAAGTTTGGGCTATCAGCTCCTACCTGCCTTCTAGAGGTCTCCCTTTGTGTTATTTCTGGAGCTTTTCCATGCTGTATCTAGCTGGTCTCCTCCCTCCTCCCGCCTCCTCTCTCTTCTCTCCCCCCTCCCCTGACTCAATCTATCCTCTGGCCGCTCCAGATATCTGCACCCCACACGCCCGCCCTCCAGTCCGTACTACCCCACACGGTGGGGTCTGGAGGATTTTGCATCTGGGATGCTCTGCTCTCCCTTCTCTCTCTCCAGATCTCAGTCTTACTTCCTCCAAGGAACGTCCTCCCGTCTGACTCTGATTAGGCACACTGACTGCGCTTGCTTTTCCAGGAGAGCAAGGCCAGTAGGGGCTTGGTGCAAGAGGTGCTTTCTACAGAGCTCTCGAACAGAACAACTGGCTGCATGCGAGGAGCCTCCCCGAGGGGTTGCGGGGGCTGGGGAGGGTGTGCTTTGAACTGTGGAATACAAGGTGGTTTCAGGGTCCCTTTGGAAAAGGGAGGATTGCTGTTTATCCAGTGGTGGGGCAGGGAAAACTTCTCAGACGTTCTGGGCCGCGNGGGGGGGGGGGGGGGGGGGGGGGGGGGGGGGGGGGGGGGGGGGGGGGGGGGGGGGGGGGGGGAGTAAAGTGTTCAAAGTGACAGTGGCTTCTGGAATGTTGCCAGGGGAAGGTGTGATCCCCAGGGAATCCCAAGACTTAGTAAGAAATACCACCTTTCAATAGTATTTCCTATCTCTCTTAAGTCAGCACTTTTTCTCACCTGGTCTCCCGCTTCAACCCTTGCCCACAGCCTTGAGCAGCCCGCACACCACAGCCAGTCATCTGGTCTGGACCTCAGCACCTGACACGGGTGCTCTGGCAGCTGGGCAATGCGCCACTGGCTCCCACTGGGACTCAGGACAAAGTGCAGCCACTGTCACTCACCTGAGACCGCGCCCTCCTTGACCAGCACTCAGGGCCTTGCCACCAGCCTCCCCAGCTTCCTCTGTTCTGGGGACAGGCCAGGTTCTTGCTTCTGCCTACGCTGTTCCCTCTGCTCAGGCAGACATTCCTCTGCTCCTGGTCATGGGTCTGCTTCAGCACTTGACTAAGAGTTTCCCAAACTTTTCTAGATGCCACCGGGTCCCTTAATCTCAGTGATTACAACATCCCACGTTGCCTTTCTTCGCTAATATAATTATTCTTGAGTTAAGTATTTCCAGATATTTCCCCTCATAGCCTCCACCTTAGTCAAGTGACCATCCGATCCTCCTCGGTGGTCTCCCAGCCTCCTCTCCGTGGCCCCCTCCTCCTCTCCCCCATGCAGCAAGGAGAGACTGAAAATTTAAGTTAGACTGTAACAGGGTGGTGCCCAGGAAAATGGGAGGTTCCAGGTTCCTTGTCCCACCCAAGGGAAGGTGGAGCTAAGCAGGGAAAAAAGAGGAAGTGGAGAGGGAAGGATGCAGGGGGACATGAAGGAGGCACGTGGAGCAAAATGACATGTGAAGAAGCTGCGCTTGCTTCTTGGTCCTGGACTGGTTGGAACAGATGTGGGCGAGAGGCCCAGGGGAGGCTGATTTTGCTCTTTTCATCCCGGACTTGTCTGACTGCTTCTGACCTACTCTGCATCCCTGCCGGAAGATGCTTTAGACTTATGGCAGGCTTCCGGGCATTGCTTTGGGTCAAAACCTTCTAGGTGGATTTTTACCCACGAGGGGATGGGTAACTTTGGGAAACTGTATTCTCTATCTAGTCTGTATTGCATAGTGATTGTATCAGAGTTCCCTTCTGTTAAAGGGCTCTGTGTTTTGTCTTGATGCAGCAGATGGCAAAATCTATACAGAGTAAGCAAGTTTGGGGACTCTGAGGGGACCCCCCTCTTCCTGCCCTGTAACAAGATCACACCCATCCCCTGCTCAGAACTTGTCATTCTTGCTCTCTCAAGGCAGAATCAAAGTCATGATGTGGCTTACAAGGTTCCCCAGCCTGCAGAATAGTGTCTGGCACACAGCAGGTGCTTAATGTATGCTTGCCAATTGGCGGAAGCCCACAGACAAAGTCGACCTTTAGCTGGAGCACAGAAAGAGAGATACCAGAGACAGGGGATTCCGCACACGGTGCCCCTCCCACCGTGCTGCTCCACGCCCACCCTGCTCACCTATGGCTCTGAGCCAGGTCACCCCACGGCTGGTACCCCGGGGGAAGGTGACAAACTCGCAGGTGTAGTTGCCCTCGTCTTCCACGGTCAGCCCCCGGAGGGCCAGCGTGGCATCCCGCAGTTCCATCTCCGAGCCTTGCCCGGCCCCAGAGCTCTGGCCGGCAGTGACGAAGGACAGCCGCTCCTTGCCAGGTTTCTGACTGGGGAAGCTCGGTCCATAGTGAGGGTTGAAAATGGCCACGTTCTGGTCGCTCTCAGCCATGTCCTGGCGCAGCCACATCACCTGCGAGACTCGGACTTCAGGAGCTGGGGGCAGCAGGTGGCAGGGAAGCTCCACATTGCTCCCCAGGCGGCCCCGTACCTCTGGTGGCACGAGAACACCCACATCCTGGGCACCTGGGGAGACAGGAAAGAGCTGGTCAGCCGGGAAGGATCCCAGCACCTGCAGGCCAGGCAGGGCCGTCACTTGGGGTACCCCAAATGTAGGAGCCTTCCTGAGTCTGATTACCCAAAGGCCCGCCAGGAACATGAGGCACGCATCAATCTGGGTAAGACTATACAGCATTCTGGAATTATTATTCACACCCTTTGGTGTGATGATCACACTGTGGTCATGTATTCCTGTACCAGACAGATATTCCTGCTGAAATGTCATGTCTGAAATGCTCGTCCATGGGTAGGCAAACGAACAGAAGGTACGTAGGGGCCTCCCTGATGGCCTAGGGACTGAGTCTCAGCGCTATCACTACTGCGGCCTGAGTCTGATCCCTGGCCACATACAAGAAGTGGGGTCAGGCCAGAGGTGTGGGGGGAGAAGGGTGAGAGGGTCCCCCAGAGGCAGAGTGGGGAGCAGAACAGGCAGACGGACTGAAACACACTGCTGAGGGGAGCAGCAGGGAGGCAGGAGAGGTCTGCTGTGCCGTGTGGGTCCGCTCCCTGGCCGGGGATCGAACTCACGAGGCAGTGGCTGGCGATGGCTTGATCGCGCTGAGACTTCAACCCTGAGCCTCCAGGGAGGCCCTTAGTCTCTTTTATAAAAAAGTTTTATTAGGCATAATTCCCACTCACCTATTCAGAAACTTATCATTCAGTGACTTCTAGTGTATTCACAAGGACTGTTCGTAACTCACAAGACTATAGCAGCCGTCACTATCATCAATTTCAGGGTATTTTCATAATACCCCCCCCAAGAGATCCCTGAACCCATTAAACAAGTCACTGCCATCCCCTCTCCTCCCATCTCCCTATAATCAGTAGTCTACTCTCTCTTTCTACATTTGCCTCTTCTGGACATTTTACATAAATGGAATCATGCAGTACCTCCACCTCTAGGATACTATTCAGCCATAAAGAAAGATGAAATTTTCTCTACAATGTCCCTCAATAAAGGCTTTTTAAAAAGTAAGTTAAAAACAAAGAAACAAAATTTTTAAAAAAAAGATGAAATGCTGTCAATTTTCAACAAAATGGGAGGAGTTTGAGAGAATTATGTACAGTAAAGGAAGTCAGAGTGATAAAAACAAATACTGGACATTTACACAGTAGATTTGCTAGAATAAGATAGTAAAAGTAGCGGACGTTAATAAGTACTGTGAGGGTTTTGAGGTTAAGAGGAGGAGAGGAAAAGGGGATCAGAAAATGAAATAAAGTAAAATTCAAAATACTACAGTGCAGATTGGCATTGAAACTAAACTCTGTATGCAGAAGGCAAGGAGACACAATGGCGTATAGCCTTGAGACCAGTGAAAAATTATTGCTGGTTGGAAGATTTTCTTTCTTTCTTAATAAAAGAGTGGTACGTCTTAAAAAAACAATAAATGGAATCACATACTCTGTCATTTCTGGGACTTCTTTTACTCAGCATCATGTTTCCTAAGTAGCCTCAACTGGGATTACAGTCCTCTTTACGGCTGAGTAACATTCTACTATGTGAAAGCTAATCTGTCCGTCAGCTAATGGACATTTGGGCTGTTTCCACGTTTTGCGATTATGAATCAAGCTACTGGGAACATTTACGTCCAAGTTTTCGAGTGGGTGTGTGTTTTCGTTCCTTAGCTTAGCTTAGCTTCTGGTTTCACACCAGAACAGAGGCCAGTGCTCTGCAGGGCACTAAACATGGACCGAAGGCCAGACTTCCGGAGTCTGAACCCTGACTCTGCTGCTAACTAGTTCTCTGACTCCGAGCAGGCCCTTTAACTCCCTATGCCCCACTCTCCTCGCCATAAACTGGGAGCAGTAATAACGCCCACCTTGTGAGGGTGGCTAGACTACGATTAAGGAATACTTGAGCGATTAAGGAATACTTGAGCGCTGAGCGCGCACAGGAAACAGATCCGTGCTTGATAAACAAACACAGCTGGGGACCTATAATTATAAGGGCTCTTGACACTCGGCAAAGCCAAGGGCACACGCCCACCTCAAGGGGCAACTGTTACCCAGTTGTCTCTGACCCCGGTGGGGGCGGGGAGCATGTGCAGCGGCTAACCTCACCCAGGGAACATTAACTGGTGACCCTAAAGCGGGGCTTCCCAGCAGATGGCAGCCCCGTGGGTGGAGCCTATCCTAGGCAGTGAAGGCAGTTTTGTGACACGGTTGACATCTTAAGGAATCCCCACGTCTCATAACAAACCCAAAGGTGTTACCTCAGGAAGATGGGGCTCCCCTTCTCAGGAGGAAGTATATTGCACGGTGTCAAGGGTGTGGGATCTCAGCACAGAGTTGTGTGTGTGTGGGGGGGGTGGGGTGGTGGTGGTGGTGGTGGTGGTGAAGGCTTCCTCCTGCTGTCTCCCTCTCCAGGTGGGTGAGCAATGCTTTAAACCTACATTTTCCCATCTGTCAAATGGGGATGTTCAAACAGAGCTCAAGGGTCACCTAACAATTCCACTAGATTTCCTCCCATAAGCTCTTCGGGGGTTGCTTCCTGCAAGCCAAGCCTGGCTCTCATTTGTGTTCACTTTCGGCCCATGTAGCATTGTTTGTGAAAGCTCAGTAGAAAACTAACATATACAAACCCTAAACGAGGTCAGGAGGCTGGAAGTTCTACAACGCGCGTAGTCAGCAAAGTGCTTTGTATCCAGCATACCTCCTGTCTCCTACGGGAAGTGACATCTCTGTCGGGAAGTGATGTTGCTTCCTTGCCCAGCGAAAGAAAAAGAGGGTTCCTTTTTTGTTGGGTAACAGCCCCTGGAAAACCTAAATAAACAGGTACAGACTTTTGTTCTGGGCAGTGCACATATTAACCTGAGGCTGCACTTGCAAAATTTCCTTTTTGCTGCTTTCAAATAATCTATTTTTGTTGGTCAAATAATGGGAGGCTTTGGTTTGAGGTGAACACTTCCACTGTGAACCAGAAGCACAGAAAGATCTGGAAGTAAAGGGTCAAAATCCAGACAAAAATCAGGATATGAAACTTCCAGGGGCAAGCAACAGCTGGGTGGTGCTCAGGAGGGCACCTTGTGGCCCTTCCTTGGGTGACAGCACACATCCCGCACCTGCCCCCACAACACTGTGCCCCTTTCTAGCTGGTGGAGGAAGAAAGAGCACTCAGTCAAGGAAAAAACGTCCAGCTTGTGTGAGCAGCCAAGCAGGATGGAGGTTTTCTCCTGGAGGCAAATAGGAGCCCTTGAGGGTTTTCAGAATGACTTGGCTTAAACCAATCAGGCCTGAAGGAAAGATGAAACTAGAAGGAAGGATTACCAGACCGCAGAAAGGCCTCACAGAGGTCAGTAAAGAGCCAGAGGTTAAAACTGAGCCTGGAAGTGGGGGAGGGTTTTGGGATTTGGCAGAGAAAGGTAGAATGTGAGAATCTGCTCCTGGGGAATCCATGCATTAGAGACTCCACCAACAGCCAGGGGCCGGAGGTCAGCCTCTCCAGGACGGGGCTTCTTCTGTCTTGTCCCTGCTATTTCCCCAGAGCCTGTGCCAAGGCCTGGCTGGGAGCAGATGCTCCAGGAATACTTGAAGGACAGCTGGACTGAGTCGGGTGCGGGTGTCATAGCAGTGTCACGAGACAAATCAGGTGCTGCTCTTTGACACTGCAAAGGGAAGGCAAATATTGCCCAAAGAGTTCTCAGCAAGGATGCCAAGGAGATGGAGGGGTCGGAAGTGGGGGAAGAACCTGGAGCAGGGGCCTGAGGCATGGAGGACTTCTTGGAGGAAGACAGCCCATTCCTTTCCAAGGTAAGGTAAAATCCAGGCCCTGAGAACCCACATCCCTCTCTGGGTCCCTCATCTTTTCTAGGATTTGGATTTCCTCTCCTAAAGCATAATCCTTGTGATTGATTTTGAGAGATATTCATCTCTTTTCTGAGGGTGGCGGCCTACTGGCTTCTAGTTGCCCTCTGAGCCACTGAAGCCTAAGGAGGATTTAAAATTCTACTAGTAGGGGCCAGCAATCACTGCAGCACAAGTTCGATGCCCGGCCAGGGAGCTGACCCACATGGTGCAGCAGACCTCTCCTGACTCTCCTGCTGCTCCCCTCAGCAGTGGGCGGGGCAGGAGAGGTATGCTGTGCCATGTGGTTAGCTCCCAGGCCACAGATGAACTCACACTGCAGTGGCTGCAGATGCTTAATAATGAGGTGCTTAACACCTTGCTAGATCTTTTCAAAGAATAAAGTCCTATTTGTAGCTTTTTGGTGGGGCAAACATCTCAGGAAGGTCTTTCATTTGCAACACTGCCCCAGACGCCACACACCTCTCCCCTCCCTGACTAGCTCCTGGTCTCCTCACCTGGCCCCTCATTTTCCCTCTCCCACCTGAGATATTCACAGCCTCCCAGAGACCCACCAGATTTTGTTCTGCTTACAGCTGTAGCCTCAGCATTTGTGAGAGACTGACTCCTAGGAGAAGCTCATCTGCTGAGTGAAGGAGGCTCTCCACCCTGGTGGCCGAAGAGGCCCATTCCAAATCCCTAATTCTGAATGAATGACCAGGAGGAGGGTTTGGCCCCAGCGGGGTTAACTATCCATCATGTAGACCTTCCCACCTCAGTAAAACATTCAGGAGCTCTGGAGCACACCCCCCGGCCCCCAACTCTAGTTCATCAAGAAATCCTGCCAGTTCCATCTTAAAATGTAGCTACCATAGGGCCACCTGACCCCTCATGGCGCCCAGCCTAGTCTGATCCACTGACACACACACCCCTGCCGCCCCCTTCAGTCTGTCCTTTAGAAGCCAAGCAGAGAGTGGCCCTCCTCTTTGCTCAGAGTCCTCTGGTACCTCTTTCACTCAGGAAAAGGCTCAAGTCATCCATAGATGCACCAGGTCCCACCAGTCAGACGGGAAGAGCCCAGAAAAGGGGCTCCTCTCTTCAGCAAACCACACATTTCAATGGCAGTTACACCAAATATTTTTTGAAAATGTGCATGTGCACAGCCCACAGCCCCCCAGGCCGGTGACACCAGATTCTGCCTAGATCCCATTCGCTATGCCTGGGGCGCGCTCAGAAACCAAGTCTGTGTACGCAGCGTGCTCCGTCACCATGGGACATGGCAAGCCAAGGGGCCTTACAAATGAACAAGGACATGCTGTGGACTTTGGGGGATGCCTAGTAAGCTACAGAGGAGACAAGGTGCTGAATTCCACCTCAAAGAACTAAACATCGCCTTTATCTCAATGGGTTGGAACATGGGATCTCTTGATTTGAACGACCGAAACTATTACGCAAACATGTTAAAAAATATGACCTTTTAAAGCCTTTGGAATTATAAACTGTAAGACAGTAAAAATCAACCGAATTGCATGGAAAAAAAAAAGCCCCAGTCTTCACAATGGCCCAGACCCTCCAGATCTGTACCCATCCTCCTCCCGCTCTCCCCTGCTCTAGCCGGCTGGCCTCCTCATGGTTCCTCAAGCGTGGCAGGCCAGTCCGCCTCCGGGCCTCTGCATGTGTGGACCTCACACCCTGGACTTGTTCCCTGTCCCCGGGTGTTGCTCAGGGAGTGCCCTGACCAGCCTGTGACGGCACCAAAGACTTCCTGGACCCTGCTTTATGTCATCACAGCGCCAGTGGCTCTTCCCCACCAGAACACGAACACCAAGGGGGCGGGGAGAGGGTCTTGTTCAATGTTGTGCCCCAGAGCCTTGCACAGAGCCTGGCACGATGTATTAGTGCTGTACTTGTGTTGAAAGAGGGAACGAGAGCACTAATGACATAGGCAGAGCCGGGGCTTTGTCCTGGAGGGACAGATTCGTGCTTTAGAAAGAGCCTCAGAATTGAGTAGGCAGGCACGGCGAGAAGAGGCAGCACCTGGGCCAGGCTAGGGGCCGTGGGGAGCAAGGGCAAGCCAGCTTAGAAGCACGTTCAGAGGGCGGAACAGTTGGGACAGAGACCAACAGGCCCTGGCTGGGAGGATGTGGGTCGATGCCCTTTTGTGTTGCATGTGGGGGCAGGGGAACGAAGCCAGGAGGGTTGGCCTGGGGTTAGGGCCCTAGTGTCCAGCACTCCAACGGGCGGGTGCCTCTGCCCTGACCTTGGCCAGGGCATGGCTAGCACCCCAGTGGGGAAGTGCACCGTGGGAACTCAGGCCTCCCCCAGCTCACTGGGCAAGCCACCCTGGTGACAGCTTCGTGAGGTGTCAGCTGGGTCCTCAGACACACTTCCTTTCCCCTGCGAGCTGGGTCTGCCAGCTTCCTATGGTGGCTGTCCAGGACATTACATAAATCCAGGGGGCAGCTTTGGAGAACAGACACACAGGCTGGCGAACTGAGATCGAGGTGGAGAGAAGGCTGCACGCTGACTTGTAGATCTCCAGAGAAGTGGGGCTGGGGTCCAGCCTTGAGGGTGCCCACCTTGCTGGCTCCTCAGGGCTTGGCCACCCCCTCCAGACCTATAAAACATGGTGCCTGCCCTCTCACCACAACCTGGATGTGGCTGCAGGGGACTCCAGCAGGCCCCAGAAGGCCCAGTACTTTGAGCCTGGCCTCAGCTGCTCCTGCAGATACCTCATTAATTAATTGCATTACCACAGCCTCCACACCCACAGCAGACATCGGGAGCCAGTTTGGGGGGTGAAGTAGCAGCCACTACCACCACCAGGTTATGGGGCTCCCTGACGGAGCCTTGCCTTCCAGCTCCTCACCGCCACCCCGGTAGTGGCCACTCAGTGCTAGCAGGTTCTGTCCCACCCTGGGCTGAAACCGTAGCCTCTGCCCTGGATCCTGACCACCCTGAAGGCCTCCCCTGTGGGCTGGAATACCTTTCAAGGTGGCTGGTCTTGGCCAAGCCTCTCATATGCCCCTGTGGCCAGCCCCATGTTTACAACTAAGTGCTTATCTCAGAGACTGTCTCCACATCTAGGGCTTGCAGACTCCTGTGTCTGCCCCTCTGTGTCTCTAGCTCCCCAGTCTCCCGGTCGCTCCTGTACCTGGTGTGTCCTAGAGTCCTTCATCTCTACTGTCCACCCTCCTCCCGCCAACTCGTGCAGCAATACAATCCCCGCTTAAAGTGCACACGTCCAAGTCTTTACCCATATTCATGCACTTGTGCAGCCGTCCCCACAATTAGTCTCAGAACGTTCCACCAGCAAGAAAACGCCCCGCGCATCCTAGCTGCTCTCTTGTTCTCCTCTGTATCTCTACATCTGCGGTCTGTTTTTCCAGGTCTGTGTTGCCTCAGACTCTGCTCTCTGCATTGATTCTTGGAGTCTCTAATCTCTCAAGTCTTCTCTCCTACATTTCTCCGGGTATCTTGAGTCTTTCATTTTATTTTATTATTTTTTGAAGATTTATTTATTTATGCATACAATAGCTGGGGTACAGGCCACAGTCGCGGGAGGTGAGAGGATTCACCAGAAACAGAGTGGGGAGCGGAACATGTGGATCTACTGAAATACACTGCTGAGGAGGGGAGCAGCAGGCGAGGCAGGAGAGGTCGGCTGTGCCATGTGGGTCCCCTCCCTGGCCAGGGATTGAACTCGTGCTGCAGTGGCTGCGGATAGCTTCATAGTGCTGAGATTTAACCCCCTGCACCACCAGGGAGGCCTGAGTCTTTCACCCTTAAGCCAGACACTCTTAGGGTATCTGTTTCTCTGTGTCTCAGGGCTGGTGGACCTCCAGGCCTCCTGGGTCTCCCCAATCTGCCTGCCTCTTCACATCTTTGAGACACTCTTTATGTGCCTGGGTCATCTCGCCAGGTCCCCTCTTCTCTTGCGCTTCCTGCTCCATTTTGCAGCAAGGCTGTGGCATTAAAAATGGAACAGTGTCCCAGGCAGAGGCAGGGGAGTGGCTGGCCTGCAGTCGCTTGTCCCTCCTATGCCCAACACTCCCTGTGCTCAGTCTCCTCTTCCCCTTCCACACTGCTGGCTTTGAGGCTGGCCTGCACCTTGACCTCCCTGGGCGGGCATCACTCACGGCTGGGGTCTGTCAGACTCCTTGCCTGTCATGGAACCTCGAAGACTCTCTCCTTAAGCTGTTTCTGCCTTTCTCCTCATATCTGTATAGCTCCCACCCTCTATCTCTGTCCTGTCCCCATAGCCGTATTTCATTCCCTCATCTCAGTTTTCCTCCTGTTGGTGTCTCTGACCTGCCCCTCATACTATTTCTAATTTCATTTCCTCTATCGGCCTTCTGTCCCCATCCCTGCGTCTCTCTTATCTCTGAGTATCCCCCAATATGTCATCAGACCTACCTCCACTTCTCCTCTGCCCAGTTCCCCTTTCTTGACAAGGAGAGATGGCAGCAGGCTGAGAGGCCTGTGGTTCCTTCTGTCATCCCCTCCACTTCCATGGGGCTGCCTGGCTGACATGGATGAGCAGTGAAAGCTGGGGTTGGGGGGCTCGTACTAGGGAGGTGAGTCAGCTTAGCAGGAGGCCCAGGTGGTACACCTCCATTCCCCAAGGCGGCCAAGGAGCCGGATGGAAGAGACAGGTAAACAGAAGAATGGAGAGAGATGGGGAGAAATGAAGAGAGAGGAAGAGGAGAGTTAAGTGAGGGGCAGAGGGTGGGGGACAGGGAAGCAGAGAGGAGAGACAGAGGTGAGAGAAGAGCAAAGCAGAGGGGGTAGAAGGTGAGCAAAGAGGAAGGTCTCCCCCACAGGTGCTAAGAGCTTCCAGATGGGGTCAGTGGAACCTCAGAATCCTCCCAAAAGCCCTGCAGGAAAGGGACAGTTATTTCAGTTTTACAACAGAGGAAATGGAACCTCAGTGACACTTTCTAGATTCCCACCCGGTAAAGCAGAGCCAAGAAACTCAGAAGCAAAGTCAAGACACTGTGGACTCTGGGAAAGCGACTTGCTGTTCCTAAGCCTCCGTTTCCCCATCTGCAAAATGGGAATGAGAACAGGGTCTGTCTCCTAGCGTCATGGAGAACCTTTCACAAGATCATGCTCCAAAAGTGCACGGCTGGCTCAAGTCAGGTAGATTTTGAGCAGCTTCCCCAGAGCCACCAGATTCTGCCAGCGACCTCATATCCTTATCTCCCACACAGAAGGGAGAGGCAGGGGATGGAAGAGGCCGCAGTTAGCTTTGGGTCAAAAGCAGGAGACCACTCAGAGGCATGGCTGGGGAATATAAGGCCAAAGGGTGACCAGAGTTCTCACAAGATCCCCCTGGTTTTTGCGCAAACCCCTAGGAAAGCCCAGTGTCCTAAGTTTGCAGATGGGAACAAACATCAGGTCACCTGTAAGGGGCGGGGCCAGAGCCTACACCTGCGTCCTCTCGCTCCTCCCTCCCCTGGGGGCTGTGCCCCTCCCCTTAGGGGGTTGGCAGAAACTGGAGGGGGTAGTGGGCCGCACAGAAGGAGGGGCGGGGGATTAGGGCGGTGTCTCCTCCCGTCCACCTCCCGCGGCGGCTCGGAGGACAAAGGCGCTACCAGAAGCACGATAAGGTGCCGAAACCCGGTAGCCCGGGAGTCGGGAGAAGGGAGAGCGCCCGCCCCGCCCCTGCCGGGATCGCCGAAAGTGAAACCGGGAAACTTCCCCCCGGACGTCCCCACCGCCCGCCCGCAAGGAAAGGGTACTGTCCCGGTCTGTGGGACCCGACCTCCCATTCTACCTGGAGCACAGCCGGCGAAGCCTCCCGCTCTCGGTTGTATCTAGAACCCAAGAGACGCTCCTGCTCACATTTATATCGAGATCTCAGAAGAAATTCCAGAGGCCACAATTAAATCTGAAGCCCACGACATAGGTTCTCTCGCCCTCCCACCCATTCTACCTGGGACCCAGGAGACAGAGTTCACAATCTGTAACCTGAAAGTTTAGGCCCCTCCTGTTCTCAGTTCCGCCGCCAAGAACCCACTACACTTAGCTCCCACCCCCTAATTTTTCTGGAACCCAGGAGTCAGGCGCCAGCCTCTTGCCTTCTGGGACCCAGAAGTCAGACCCTCAGCTCCCCGAGGCCCTGACCTGGTCCGCAGGAACTCCCATCCTCGGCCCCCCAAAAGACCCAAAGTCCGAGCTCCCCGCCCCACCGCAAGGACCTCGACATCTGCCTCCAGCACTCCGTTCTTCCGGGGCCTCAGATACCCAGCCTCCGGAGAAGGAAAAGTGGGGGGTTGTCTCGTCTCGTCGGCGCGACCCTCCCGCTGGGGTGGGGGGTGGGACGAGACATTCCTCGTATTCCAGAAGGGTTAAGCGGAGACGGAAACCCAGATCCGGGTTAACTGATGGGCGGGGGGTGGGGAAGGGGCGCCAGGCTCGGGATTTAACCCTTTCGGCGAGAGCGTACGAGGAAGGAGGAGGGGGAGCAGAGAAGTCCGGCGTAGGATGGGGAGTTGTAATTAAGGAGGGCGTGGGGGTAAGAGATGCAGCGAGGAGGTCGGAGTCAGAGAGAGAATGGGGTGTTTGTGGGTCGGCGACGGCGGGGCCAGGCAGGAAGGGGTCGCGAGAAAGGGGGTGGGGTGGCCTGGGACTGGAATGGGGGACGGTGCTCGGGCTCCCCCCTCACAGGGCTGGGTCCGCGCGGTGGAGTGGGGGGCGTATGCGGTCTCTCACCGGTTTCTCCGAGCAGCAGTAGCAGCAATGGCAGCAGCGGCAGCGTCGGCGACGACCTGGACAGCGGGAGAACTGCGGCCCGGGCCATGGAGGGCCCGGGGAGGGACTGGGCCTGGGCGGGGGCCCGAGGGCCACTCTGCGGGCGCCGATGGGCTGGGCGGGCGAGCAGGTGTCTGAGGGGCTCGGGCTGCCGGCCAGTTCCCGCCTCACTCCGCTCTCCCGGCTTTGCTTTCGGAGCCCGGCTCCCCCGGCTCCGCGCCCCCGGCCCCTCTCCGGGTTCTGGCAGTTCGGACTAGCTGACGTCACAGGACCCACCCCTTCCCTCCCCCCCGGCCCAGCCGACCCTAGGCTCCGGCCCCGCCCCCTCGTGCTGTTCTGAGCCCGCCCCCTCCCGCGGTTCTCGCCAGTCCATCCCCGGGATTCTACGCCCGCCCTTCCCTAGCAATCTGCATCCGCCCCTTCCAGGACGCTACACCTGCCTCTGCCCAGGATTCTCCAGGCTCGCCCCTCCCCCAGAACGCGATCTCCACGCTCTGGTATGCAAGCCCCGCCCCTTGCGCTATGGCCACGCCCCTTATCTCTCGAGGAGGTCGCGCCCCGCGCCCCACCCTCGGTCTACCGGCAGCTCCAGGGTCCTGCCACGCCCCCCTCGGGTTTCGGGCGCTGTGGGCCACGTGAAGTCACGCCCCGGACGACGGCCCAGCTAGCTCAGCCGTTTTCCCCGTCGTCGTCGCGCCTCTTCCCAGCTCAGTCCGGCTTGGCCTCAGTCCCGCCCACAGCTCTGGCCCCGCCCTTCTCAGCAGCTGCCTCTCGTCACACCTGCGCGTCCCGCCCCTGGAGGAGCCCCGCCCCCAAGACACCGTGCCCGTTCTCGCCTCCCCACCTCCCCGGTTCTAACCCCGGGCCCGGGGTCCGTCCGGCGTCTGTGGCCATCCCGGCACGCCCTCCTCCAGTCTCTGCCTAGGACTCTGGGAGTCGCTGCATCGCTCCTTTCGAGACGGAATGTTTTCTCTGTCTCAGTGTCTCCCTCTCCTTGATTATCTTTGCGTCTCCTCCGTCCCTGTCTTTATCTCTGGGTCTTTCAGTCCTCACGTCTCGGTGACGCTTCGTCTTTCGGTCTCGGTCTTTCTACCGCTGTTTTTGTGTCACTTGGTCCCGTGTCTCTTTCTGATCCTTTGACTGTCGCCGTGTCTTCCCGCCACTTGCAGTGCTTCTCAGGCTGTCCTTAGTCTCTGTGCGTCCGTGTCTCTCTTTCAGTGTCTCTGTTTTCTCTGTGGCCTCTCGATCTCTGTCCCTGTCTCTGCGTCGCTCCCCTCTCGCGGCTGCCCCCTGCCCTCTCTTACCCCGGGGCCGCACCACCACGTTACCGCGGCGGCCCGCCAGGGGGCAGTACAGGCCGGCCACGCGCTCCGCGGGCCCTGCAGGGCTGGGCTAGGGTCTGGCCTCCAGCCTCCGCGGGCCCTCCCCGTGTCCTTGTCCCACTTCTATCTTCCCAGCCTCCTAGCGTCTTTGTGTCTCTCGCTCTGACTCGGCCCCTTTGTCTCTCCCCAGCGGCTCCCGCTCCTCCCCGCCCCCACCTACCTCTTCACATTCCTTGGGCTGCCCGGGGGAGCTGGTGGTGGAGCTGGTGGTGAGGCCGCTTAGTGCTTAGCGTGTCCTGGAGAGGGCCGGAAGCTGGAGGAGGCCGAGGGAGGCGATGCCACTGAGCTTCTGAAATCTCCCCGGGCGGGGAGACTGTGAGCTGATCAGAGAGGGGGAGGAGGAGAGGGGCAGCTACTTGGGAGCTTCTCACCCTAGCAAGAGGAACCCCCAGGCCTGCCCTCCCTTCCTACCTGCACACACTGAGTTTTCCTCCCCAGAGGGTTTTAAGTAGTGGGGACTTATTGGTCGACATCACGTCTTGGGAAAAACACTATTAAATTTAGTTAGCACTTACTGTGTGCCAGGTGTGGAACTGCGGGCACTATCACGTTATCTCAGCCCACACAGCACCCTACATGATAAGGAAATTGAGGCACAGAGAGATGAAGTGATTTGGCCTAAAGTTACAAAATGGTAGATCCAGAATGGCTTGTTTGTTTTGTTAAAGATTTATTTATATATACAAGATCTGGGGTACAGGTTAGAGGTATGGAAGGGGATGTGAGGATTCCCCAGACAGAGTGGGGAGCAGAGTAGGCAGATCTACTGAAATACACTGCTGAGGGGAGCAGCAGGCGGGACAGGGGAGGTCTGCTGTGCCATGCTGGGTCCCCTCCCTGACCGGGGATCCAACTCATGCTGCAGTGGCTGCGAATGCTTTATAGTGTGGTGCTTAACCCTGTGCGCCACCAGGGAGGCCCCATAACTTACTTGTTTTAATTAAGAATCCCTCAGAAGGGCCCATTTATGATCCCCATTTCACTGAGAAGTACACTGAGCACAGAGAGAGTCTGCCTCAACTTATCCAGCAAGGGAGTAGCAGGCTGGGATTTGAACCCAGGCAATTTGTGCTCTCCCCACCTCTGCTCTCTAACCTACAGATAAAGTGTATTTTGAACTTGGCACAGCCCGGTCTGAGGCTGTAGGACAAATAGTTAAATAATAGATGTGTTCTGGATCGCTTTGTCCTTCTCTCCCCAATCTGAGGTCAGACTACAGGGCCAGGATAGTTGGGTTTTAGTGTCTTCTTTGCTACTAACTTGCTTTGTAAAAGTCTGGCCCCCCATTTCTCCCTTCAACAAAATGACAAGTTCCCAGGGAGACTTCCTCCAGGAAGGCACCATGGCACACACTTTTCTCCTGGTCTGACAATGAATGGGTTTAACTTTCTTTTTTTTTTTTTTTTAAAGATTTATTTATTTATGCATACAAGCACTGGGGTACAGGCCAGAGGTGTGGGGGGTGAGAGGATTCACCAGAGACAGAGCGGGGAGCAGAACAGGCAGATCAACAGAAGTACACTGCTGAGGGGAGCAGCGGGCACAGCAGGAGAGGTCTGCCGCACCATGTGGGGCCCCTCTCTGGCCGGCAGCAGGGATCGAACTCCTGCTACAGTGGTTGCGGTTTGCTTCATAGTGTGTTGCTTAACCCACTGCGCCACCAGGGAGGCCCCCTGGTTTAACTTTCTTCTAGCAGTTCGTTGTGAGCTGGGTGGGACCATGAGGAGGGTCCAGGAACTGGAGTTTCATGCCTCCCCCAACACCTCCCACCCTAAGATGCATGAGGGGATATGCATAAGGCTGGGCACTGCCATGTGTGTTGACAAGACTGGGTGGGTCCCTTCCTGGGGAGTTGACTTCCAAGGTAAAGGAGTCCCAAAGCTGGCACTTGCCAAGAGACAGTGGCACAGGGCCAAAGGCTTCCTGTTGGAGTTGATGCCAAATGTCTTACTTGCACAACAATCTCCTTCCCTTCTTCTAGGAATACCCCTCCCATTTTCCTAAGAAAGACTCTCCACACCCATTCCTTATATGGATTGAGAGTGAGGCTGACCCAGTGCTGGCCAATCAGAGCATTCCACCCCTGACCACAAGGATGGAGGTGTGACTCATTCGTAACCAATGAGAATTAGCCCTGAGACTTTGTTTTAAACTAATAGGGGACCTCCTTGGTGACTCAAGGGGTTACCTCTCAGCACTGTGAAGCAATCTGCAGCCACTGCAGCACAGGGTTCAATCCCCCACTAGGGAGGTGCCCACATGGCAGCAGACTTCTCCTGTCTCCCCAGCTGCTCCCCTCAGCAGTGTACTTCACTTGATCTGCCTGTTCTGTTCTTCACTCTGTCTCTGGTGAATCCTCTCACACATATACCACCTCTTCCCTGCACCTCTGGCCTGCACCCCAGCTCTTGTATGCATAAATAAATACAATTTTTTGAAAACAATAGGAAAGAACACCTCTTTTTGTAGAAATCTGGCGCTCTGGGTGGTGCCTGAGATAAAAAGACCTGGCGTCTCCATGGAAAACAGCAGAGTTGAGAAGTGGAAAAGGACAATTTTCTGAGGAGATTTTCTGAGCTTCTGGATCCAGCTATGCTGGGAGGTAGTCGGCCTTTGAATTTCCTGGTTATGTGAGTGTGTAATTTTCCTTTACAGACACACATTTTTGATCTTTTTTTTTGTCATTTGCAACCAAACATAGCCTTATGAATAAAACCTGTGTGTCCAGAAAAGGCATGTATTCTGTAAAGTTTCAAGGTCAGGGAAAGGGAGGGAAGTGAAAAAATTTCAGAATTCTTCTATACTCAACCTTTGAAGGGCAAGGAGCTTATTACAATGGGGGAAGTAGGGAAGGTCATTTCAGGTGAGGGGAAAAGTAAAGGCACAAAGGTACAGGGGGGGCCACGTGTGAGGGTGGGAATAGTGGGTATATGTGAGGGGCAACATTTTACAAGACCCTGAGTGCCAGATAAAAGGTGGCTTGTGCGCCTGAGGGCAATGGAGAGCCAAGGAAGGTTGATGAGCAAGGGGAGGGGTGGTCTACTCAAATTTGTCTTTACTTCCTGGAGCTCCAATTCTGGTGATTCACCCTTCCTCCTTCTTCCTTTCCCCTAGACTCTCACCAAGAGACGAGGGAGGGGGTCAGACAGAGGAGGGCTTAGGCTTCCATCTGTATGCAAATTACCTGGGATGCCATGCAGATGAGAGATCTTATGCAAATGTATACCCTCTTGGGAGAAGATCCAGGACCCTTCCCTCATTAACTTGGGGGCCAGGTGCTGGGTAGAAACCCCTTCCTCCCTAGGGTCCCCTCTCCTCCCTCCCCCATCCATCTGTTCCTCCAGCTCCCCAGATTCCCCCCTCACTAATATGTGCCCTCACAGTGGTATCTCTCCACCTGATCCAGTCACTGAACTAAGGGGCTCTTTCTCCCTTTTGTCTCTGTCTCTATTTTTTTTTTTTTTTAAAGATTTCTTTATTTATGCATACAAGCACTGGGATACAGGCCAGAGGTTTTGGGGGTGAGAGGATTCACCACAGAGAGCGGGGAGCAGAACAGGCAGATCAACAGAAGTACACTGCTGAGGGGAGCTGTGGCCACAACAGGAGAGGGGGAGCAGAACAGGCAGATCAATGGAAGTACACTGCTGAGGGGAGCTGTGGGCACAACAGGAGAGGTCTGCCTCGCCATGTGGGTCCCCTCCCTGGCCGGCAGCAGGGATCAAACTCATGCTGCAGTGGCTACGGTTTGCTTCATAGTGCGTTTCTTAACCCACTGCGCCACCAGGGAGGCCCTCTGTCTCTATTTTCCTACCGCCACTGCCACCACCACTTATGAGCTGAACACATACTTTGTGCCCGACTTTGTATTAAATATTTTCCATAGTTATCTCATCAAAATTCTCCCACTTGACATTCAATTCTGCCACATAGAAAACAAGAACTCCACACGAGACAGTTGATACAAAGGATGGATTTTAACAAGTAACTTGCGAGTCTTGTTAGGTTAAGAACATGAACTGAACATACATGGGAATATTGGGTAAATTCCAAATATCGCTGCATCCTTAGGGCGCTTCCCCTTGGGGACTCCCACTGTGTACCCTGAGTCCACACCCAAAGTCAACGCAGGTGAAAGCGTTGGCTGCCAGGCCGTCAGTCACGTCCAGCTGCCTTTGCCCTTACATGGCCCTGGACCCTGGCTTACTTTCCAGTCTGGGCATCAGAACCACACCCTGGTAAAAGACTGGACATGGAGCCAGGTGTGCCCCAGAACTCAGGTGGCGGGGACCTCTGACTGCTTGTGCTCCAACCTTTGTTAGCCGGTCCCACCTCCTTCCACTTGCTTCTCACCTTTCTTTTGAACGGACTCACTAACCACATTTGAGCCTTGACTGGGTCGGGAGCTCTTCTGCTCTGGGGCACCTGGCCAAGCCTCTCCATAGCCCACCGGGAGGTTCCCACAGCCATTTGCCGATTTCCCACAGTGACAGATTCCACTTTGTCCATTTTGTGGCTGAGCAAACTGAGGCCAGAGAGGAGGACCCACTTGCAGATTAGAGGCCGCAGAATGCAGAGACTGCCCAGGGAAGGCGTGGACCCCCTGGGGCGGCCCCAAGGGTGATTTACCTGCATGGGTGAGCTCCAGGAGCTGAAGGCACTTGTCCAGGGTCACACTGTCCACCTCCCACGGCTCTCCCACGGCTGCTAGGCTGCTGTCCTCAACATCTTTTCTTCCTTTCTGAGTGTGATGCTCACTCTGATGCCCAGATCTTTCTCTGCTTTCACGCTCCCTAATTCTACTGGTCTGTCTCTGTCTCTCCCGGATCTCCTGTGGCCTGACTGTCTGACCCTACGGCTCTCTGTCATCTCAGATGCCTCAGTCCATCCCTCCCACCTCCCCCTAAGTCTTTCCATCCTCTTAGAACCTCTTCTCCGTCCCCTGAGTAAGGCTCTTTAGCTGGCCTCACGGCTCTTGCTGTCTCTTCTCTGGGCCCCCAGCCCCTCCATCTGGGCCACTCCAAGTGACCTTTCCTTTCCCAGGGAATTCTCCTGCTGCTCCAGAGGCAGCAGTGGCGCCATCCTAATCCTGAATTCCACCCAATATGCAGCTCCTCTCCAGCTTCAATTCCCTCTGGGGCCCTGGGTGGCAAGAGACTTTGGGAACTTTTCCTTAAGGGGACAGCACCCCACTTCCCAAGTAGGCACTGGTCCTCAGGAGCTGAGCTTAGTGTCTCTGGACCCCCAAATCGCTCTCCTCCTCCCTCGGCCAGCTGACTCACCCTCTGCTCTCATTTCTTTCTCCATGACATCAGACTTCTCCAGAGGTCTAGCAAAGGGTGGGAGGGGCAGCTGGGGGCGGGGGCGGGGGCGGGGACGATCACCTGCACCCCTTCCTGTCTCATCCCCAGAGGAGGCTCTGGCCACAGGATGGTGTCGAGGTGACAGACAGCGTTTATTCCAGACTCCAGTGTCCACAGATGATGGGGTGGGGGTGGGGATCCAGTGTCAAGACTATGCAGTAGGACGGCAGGTGGGGGGACCAGCAATGGAGGCTGGAGGTAAAAATAGCCAGCAGGCCGACCCTCAGCCTTGTCCCAGGCCCGGCCCTGGGCTTGGGTCCAGGAGCTATTTTGGGGCCTGGGAGAGTCACACTCCCAGGAGGAAGGTCTCCTCCCACCACCCTCTCCCCCTCCCTGCAGCGGCAGGCTCTAGTAGCTGTAGGTTGGCCCAGCCAGCAGAGGAAGGAAGGGAGGGCTACTGAGAGGGAAGGCAGAAGGACGGAAGGTGGGGGCGGGCGGAGGCTAGAGCAGGGCTGGTTCTCTGTGCCTGCAACTCCAGGTCCAGTGAGGCTTCTAGGCGGCCCCTGGGCTCAGCACTAGGGAGAGGAGGAAGCAGTCAGTCTGTGCCCTTCTTTGACGGCTGTCCCCCACACACCCCACAGGTCGAATCTCACCAGGGAGCTCAGGCCTCACCCACCTCATCTCCGAAGCCCCCACTGCCACGCTTGGCTCCCCCAGAGGCACCTCCCATCAGAAGGCCTGTCTGTTCGGGGCGCTCTGCCCCGGAGTGGCTCAGCTCTGGCTCCCCGGGCGGCCTGGAGAGGGAAGTGACAATGTGCTGGAGGTGGTCTCGGCTGGGGAAGGAACTGAAGTGGGGTCTGTTGGGTGGGGGTGGACTGGGATGGGTGGCTTGGGGATGGGGCAGGGGGCGGGAATGGCATTGGGGTAGGGTGGAAGAGGCCTTGCAATTGCTGCCAGGAACCAGAGTTGGGAATAGCTTTGGTGTGGCTGTGGATTGGCATTGTGGGGGGCGGGTGGTGGGGCTGGAGGTGGGGTTGGGTGGGGAAAAATCTGGAGTTAGGAGTGGGAAGGAGACAGGGTTGGGAGGGACTGGGAAGGGGGAGGTGGCTCAGCTGGGTTGGGTGCTTGGGGAGAGGGATGACCATGGCAGGGTTGGCCAGAGATTAAAGGGGGGTGGGTTTGAGGATGGCTGAATTGGGTTTGGGGTTGGCACTGGGGATGGGGTGAGGAGGAGACAGGTGAAGTTGGCTTTGCAGTTGCTGGGGGTGTGGTTTGGGGTTGAGGCGGGGAGGAGCTTGAGCTTGGAGGTGGGGTTGCATTTCACTGGTGGTGGAGCTGAGGCTGGGGTTGGCAGTGATGCCAAATGGTTAGGGCCACTCACGGAGCCCCCTTCTCCCCCTTCCGGCAGCATCCGGGGCGCCCCTTGCGTCTCATGCAGTAGAAGGCAGCGATGACCAGGAGCAGGAGGCCCACGCTGACTGCCACGGCTAAGACGGCCACTCCGGCCTGGGCGGCCTGGGGGGCCACTGCGGGGGCGGCACAGAGGAGGATGCAGTCAGCCGGCACCGCCTGACCGCCCCACGCCGGGCTGCTGTCCCCCACTGCGCACTCACCGTTGCCGAAGTGGAAGACGTGGTGAGTGTTCCCGAAGGGGTTGGAGGCCTCGCAGGACACACCGTCTCGGCTCAGGGCGCTGGTCACCTTCAGGGTCAGGGAGCTGCTCACCCAGCCCTGCCCTCCGGGCACCGGCTCTGCTGGCTGTGGGGGCTCGGGTCAGGCCGGGCACGGGGCTCAAGGACTGGGCGTAGGGTCCAGGTGGCAATGTCCAGTCCTCAGCGAAACAGGAGCGGGACACCATGCCGGGTCCCCCATCAGGGGCGTGGGGAGCATTCAGGGTGGGGAGTCCTTACACTGCCACCCAGCTGGCTCCAGCTGAGTTTAGGTTCTGGGTAGCCTCGGGCAGAGCAGATGAGCGTGACTTCATCTCCTTCCCTCCAGCTCCCCTCTCTCTGGGGCTGGGTCTCCTCTGGCTGTAGCTCCGGAAGCCCTGCAGGTGGGAGATGGGAAGGGGGTGGCCCGGGGTTGGGGGGAGGGAAAACAAGAGAGTAGAGAGCAAAGGGATGGACCCTCGGCCTGGCCCCCACCTCCACTGTTCCTGTCCAAGGGCGCCCCCCACCACCGAACCTTCGACCAGCAGCCTGAGGCTCCGCGTGCGGCTCAGGAGGGGCACTGTGGGCGTGGAGGCCTCACAGACGTAGGTGCCAGAGGAATCGAAGGTGATGCTGCTGAGCGAGAGCGTGGGGCCGTCCCCCAGGGGTACCGAGTCCTGGAGAGGGGAGAGGAGGAGGCGGGAAGAGGCAGCCAGGGACGCATGCGAGAGGGGGAGCGTGACGGAGGGCTGTGTCCCAGAGTTGGGGCCTCTTTCCCCGCTCACCTTGGTCCAGCGGAGGGCGGGTGCAGGCAGTCCTCGCACGGAGCAGTTGGCAGTTGTGCTGCTGCCCAGCGGCAAGGAGAGCTCCTCCCCGGTGCTGAGCTCAAGGGGGTCCAGGTCTGCAGGGGGGTACAGACTGTCACCTTCCCCGGACCCTCACCCACTCGCTCAGGGGCTCCCCAGGGCTGTTGGGGGTGCAGAACGCTGTGTAGCCCTTCTCATTCTCCCATCTCCGAGGACTCTCCAGGCCACAGCTCCGGCCCAGACCTAACTCCAAAGTCCGTGCCAGGCCCGACACCTTGCCTCCAGAGCTCGCATCTAGCCCAAGGTCAACAGGTGTTCCTCCCTGGATTACCACCAAGCCCTTTGCTCAAGCCCACCCGTCTCCCCCTCACACTCTGATTCTTTCATCAGGTCTTTATCGGCGCTGCCACGTCAAAGCATCCTCCCAGCTCTCTCTCTGAGCCCGATGGAAGGCCCGACTGCCTGAAGACTGCAGTCACCGGGGCATCCTTGTTGGACTGGACCCATCCTCTCCTCTGCCGAGCAGCCTGTCTTCAAATGCACTGGCTGGCCCTCTCCTCTGTTTGGAAATCCAGCACTCTTGGGATCAAGGCCAAGTTTGTCGAGGAAGCCAAAAGAGCCTGCCTGGTCTTCTTAAATCCTGCTCATTTCCTTGACCTAATCTCCCACTCTCCCATGGCCCCCGAGCCCCAGCTACCCTGCTCTCTTGCCATTTTACTTCCATCTGCCTACTTGGGTCCTGCCTCAGGGTCTTTGCACCTGCTGTTCCCACTGCTTGGAATGCTCATCTGGCTCTTGCACCTCTAGTTCTATTCTTTGGTTTCCTACTCAAATGTCCTCTTCTCAGAGGCCTCTCTGTCCCCTGTTGTGGCCTGTCAGTGCTCCCCTTCAGTGCTGAAGGAATTTCTCCCCAGCTGTTGAGAAGAGCGTCAGCTGTGAGCCCTCAGCTGTCAGCCCTCTCTGGGAACTGCCTCAGCTGCAGAGAACCCCTTGCTCAAGGTCATGTCCCCTTCCCCAGCAGCCCGCACCCATGACTGGTTGCTGTGGGGGTATAACGGCCTGTCTCCCATGACCCAGCAGGTGCTTCCCGGTGGGGTGTGTGTTGGGGGAGCTCAGGTCTTGTTTAGACTGCATCCCAGCTTCTCCCTCTGCCCAATCCTGCCTCCTTTACCTCCCTGACCCCTAATAGATGTGGGTCTCACAGAACACCCCATAAACTTCTTGTCTTCAGATCTCCCGGGGATGCAGCCTGCAACACCCCCATCTAGAATAATCCCCACTGGTCTGGCCAGTTCCTTATCCCACCACTGTGTTGGTGCCTCAGAGTGTGTTCTTCAGCTTTCACCACCTGTCTCCCCACTGGGCTGGGAGCTCTGTGCAGTGGGGACTGGAATGTCTTGTCCACAGATGTGTCTCCAACATCTGGTGCAGGGGCTGACCCCAGAAGTGGAGGTATGAGGAGGGCCGAGGAAGATCAGGCTTTGCCCAGGGCTGGGGGAAGGGGGTTGCATGCACTGAGAGACTTCTTAGAAGAGTGGGAGCCAAGGGCTTGCTAGGGAAGATGGGGAGTTAAGGTAGGAATGAGGAGGGAAGCTCGGGTGTGAGAGAGGACTGTGTCAGCAGGAGAAAGGTCAGCCAAAGGTGACGCCAGCCAGGCTTTCTCTGGATGGCACTGGGGAGCCACAGCAGGTTCTGAGCAGGGGATGTCAAGTTTGGGCTTCAGAAAGAAGCTCCCTGGTTGCCTTGCAGGGAAGCAGGAGGGGTCTGGGGGAGGGACCCGGGGCATGGGAGGGACATCAGGACCAAACATCAGGGTGTAGAGAAGGGTCAGAGGCAGGATTTTGGGGGCGACAGGGCAACGGCAGGGCTGTAGGGTCGGGGTGAGGGCGAGGGAGCAGCAGGCCCCTCCCCTTGCCCAGGGCTCTCACAGGCCACACGCAGCTCCAGGGTCCGGGAGAGCTCAGCATCCTCTGGCGCATCGTAGTCCTCCGCCCTGCAGCCGTAGGTCCCGCTCTGGTTCCGCCACACCCTCTCCAGGGTCAAGTTCCCCCCAAAATTTGTTTTCAGCACATTCTCCTGCTTGTCCTGGGTGACCGGGATGAGGCATGGGGGTCAGGAGCCACCCGAGCCCGGTGGTGGGGGCGGCAGGCCAAGGCAGGGTGACAGGCGGGCATCTTGGTAGGCCAGCGGTCACCGGGCCACAGTCCACGCAAGTAAGGGCCAGAAGCCCTGTTTGGTCAGGGGCCCCCAAGTCAGGTATTAAGCTAAGTCAGGACCCCTCCAACCCGGGCTCAGAGGTGCTGTTAGTTCCTCGGTCCCTGGTCATCTGCCCGCTAAGCAAGGGGCCACCCAGGTCACGCGTCACAAGTTGGTGCAGGTGTGGGTGTCGCAGCGGTCAGGGGCTGGGGCGTGGGTCACCTGAAGGCGGAAAAACGTGTACTCCGGACTGGGGCTGCCGTCCCCCCGGCAGAACAGCTGGACAGGGTCCCCCTCGCGCACCCAGCCCTCTGTGGTGGCCGGGCTGCCCACCCAGAACTGCACGTGCTCCGTGGGATCTAGGGACGGGGCGGAAGGGGCGTGTCAGGGCAGGCTCCCAAGGGTCAAGGACAGGGCGGGTCACAGGTAAAGGGCAGGGCTGGGTTCAGGGAGAGAGGTCACAGGTTCTGAGGGTCAGATTCACACTTCTTCTGAGCAAGGGAACCAAAGGTCATAGGTTGAGATAAACTGAGCATACAGGTCAAGGGTGAGAGGTCAGGGTGGGTGACAGGTCAGCGTGAGACTTGGGGACCCAATTTAGTGCGAGGTGAAACCCCTTCTTGGATTCGGGATGCTATGGGGGTCAGAAGTCAGGAGGGGGTCGTGCCACTAGCTGAGGTCAGAAGTGAGAGGTTGGCGGCCAGGTGCATGGCCCCATGAGGGCGTGGGGTTGTGGGTGAGGGGAATGGGAACCACACAGGGGTGGGCCTGGAGGGTCAGGCCTCAGAGATGCGGGGTCTGAGGTGGGGAGTCAGGGCCAGCATGGACTCACAGTGCAGGGTGAGGCGGAAGGGGGTGCTGTCCAGGCGGCCGTGGCGGCCGTTGGGCAACTTGTAGTGCGCGGAGCAGTGGAAGCTGGAGTCCCGGTCGGCCTTGTGGAGCCGCAGGTAGAGGGTGCTGGTGAGAGACTGTAGCCCGGAGGCCTCCCGGACCGTGCGGCTGGTCGTGTAGCCCTCTGGGGGAGCAGGAAGGGCATGAGCCGGCCTCCCTGCCTCTCCCGCCACCCCGCGCCCAGCTGGGCTCCCTCTGCTCACCTGAATTCACCTCCATAGGCACTGCCAGGAGCTGCCCGTTCCGATACCATGTGATCTGGGGGGCCGGGTTCCCATTGAGGCTGGTGCAGGTGGCGATCTGAGGAGGACACAGCCCTGGGCGCTGAGTGGGTCCCCTCTTCCTTTGGGACTCTCCCTACTCAGATACACTCGTCTGGGATCCCTGCTCCTCCTCCTTCATTATCCTGGGGTCCAGACCCCACTGCTCCCTCCTCCCACGGAACCCAGAAATCTGGCTGGGCCCCCAGATACCTCCTGGGCAAAGTCCTCCGTCACAGACAGGGTCCCTTTGTTGGGGGTGACCTCGGTGGCCTCTGGTTTGGCTGTGGGAGAGACGCCACTGTTGGGAGCTCCTTCTCTGGGCTCTCACCTGCCCGCCCCTTCATGGAGGGGGGGTCGGGACACTCACCGAACACGTGGAGCCTCACGGTGGCCTCCGCGGTGCCCGCGGCCCCCGCCCTCACCACGCACACATAGTCCCGCTCGTCGCCCACCTGGGCCTCGGCCAGCACCAGGCGCCCCTGGGAGTCCAGCAGGTAGGGGGGGCTGCGGCCTCTGGAGTCGTACACCTTGTTCTGGAACTCGGAGCCCTGTCGCTCTGCCGACGCCAGGAGGTGGCGGACCCCAGAGCGGTTGGGCTGTGGATGGGAGAGCCTCAGCTTGGCGGCCCGCCCTTCTCCTCAGTCTCCCGCTCTCTGCTCTTCTGCTCCCCTGTGAGCTTGTGCTCTGGCCCCTCTGCCTGCTTCCCATTATCCCCCTTGTCCCTGTCTCGCTTCCTTTCCTGCCTGTCTCGCTCTCTGCTTATCTCTCTCCAGGCCTGCCCTGGGTCTCTGGCTTTCTGGGTGTCTCTTTGCATGTTCTTTCTCAGGACCCCTCTAAAGGGGGGGGGGTTTCTTCATTCTAGTCTCAGGGATGCTTGGGCTTCAGATACCCTCTTGAAAGCCCCTTGCCCTGGCTGGGCCTCAGTTTCCCCCTCTGTCAAGTAGAAAGGCAGCTCGGCAGAGCTTTTAGGCTCCTTGGGGCTCTGGCGAGGGAATGGATGTGGAATGGATGTTCTGTTCGTAGCCTGCCTGAGCCCTGACTTCCAGGCCCCTCTCTGCACCCCCTAGTCTCCGGTCCACAGCACTCACCAGGAACCATTCCAGCACAAAATGGTCAAGGGCCTCCAGGAGGGCACAGTCCAGGGTGACCGAGTCCCCTCTCATCACTTCCACCAGAGGGGGCACAGACATGCGCAGCTCAGCCTGGGTACCTGTGGGAGAACAACTGAGCTCTCTAGTACAAGCGCCAGTAGCAAGAGCCTTCTAGAAGGAGCCCCCTCCCCCCTCAGGCCCAGGAGTCCAGGCCCCCAGCCTCTCCTCCCTCTGGACTAAGAAGTCACTTCCTTGTCTCCAAGGCTGGAATCTAGGGCACCATCCTCTTCCTTCCCTAGTTCGGGTAAACTAAGGGTTCTCTTCTCTCTCTCAGCAGTGGGGGTTTGATCTCTTAGCTCCCTCCTCCCTCAGACCCAGGAGTCCAGGCCACCAGACCCTCCTCCCTGGGACCAGTACTGGGGGAGGGGCTCTTCCTTCAGACGCAGCCTCTCTCTTAGTTCATCTCTCATCTCTGTGCCTCTGACCCCCACAGCATTTCACTCATTTCTCCCTTCACATCCAGAACCAAGGCCGCCTCCCCTGGGCCACACAGGTCTCTAGTGGCCTCCATTCAGTCTCTCTGGGGAAAAATTACTTTTCCTTGTCTCTTCCTCTAGCCCAAATGCCTCTCAAGGGCAGGGCGGAAGCTCATCCTTCCCTCTGCCTTTCTCCCACTGTGAGGGCCTGACACAGGGACAGGGAGACGTGTCTCTCTCCAGCATGTGTCTCTCACTCTCCATCACCATCTCTTAGTTCCACTGTCTCTGCCTCTCCCAGTGTCTCCCTCTGCCTGTCACTCTCAGTCTCCCTCTCTCAGTCTCTGGGGCTCTCCCTCATGAGTGGGGCGCTGGGACTGGGGTGTAGACTTCGCTGGCCTGCCTGGAGCTCAGCAGGATGGGTGTGTGGGGGTGGTGAGGGGGGACAGGGCTGGGCAGGTTTCAGGAATGTGGGAGGGACAGGCTGGCTCAGACCTGCCCCACCTGGCGCCAGAGCCCCCTACCTGCCCCTCGCCCCCAGCCTCTTTGATAGGGCAAGGGAGGGGATAAAGGTACATCACCTGGAACCGGATAGGACTGAGGTCCCAGGATATCCTGGCCCTGAGGGAGGAGGGAGCTGGGGGCCTGGACTCCTGGGCCTCGGCAGTAGATGGGGAGCTAGGCGGGAGCCTCTCCTCTCATCCCAGGATCCTGCCAGATAGAGGTGCTCTCACGGGGAAACCACACGCTCCCTCTCCGGGCTGGTATCCTGGCCTCCCTTCCCCTCCCCACCCAGCTTGGCCCAGCCCTGCCCCTGGGGACCCACTATTTGCGATGCTTGTGCCAGGGGCCTGGATTCCCAGGCACCCACTTCTGGCCCAAGCCTATCCCATGGGAGTGGGTGTGGGGACCAGCCTGGTGCCTGGCCTGGGGTAGAGTGGCAGGCTGAAAAAGCAGACCCAGAGATCTCTCTTCACCCCCCCACCCCCCTCTCATCTTTCTGTCCTGCTGCCAGCCCACAGGGCCTCTGCCCCCCACACCACGCAGGTGTGTGGACTTATCAGGGGCCCTGGGAAGGGGGTGCTGCCACTGGGAACATTTTGCTCCACAATGGCTTCCCTGGGCCAGCAAGCCAGCCCTTTCCTGATGGGGTGGGCTCCTTCCAGTGTCTGGGCTTCCGTCTAGGTTGGGGGACAACCTCACATGGATGTGGCTGATTTCTGGTCACAGAATCCCTAACTCTCTCAAAACTTGAGAACCTTCGAAAGGGGAGCCCTGGGGTTTCAGTCTTCTGGGTCCTGAGGGGGGCTGCTCCAGTCACAGGAGGCCTGGGCCTGGGTTTGAGAGAGCAGGGGGCTGGAGGACCCAAATTCTAGGATCTGAGGACTAACACTTCTGGGTCCCCAGTGGGGAGGGGCTGAATTCTCAGGTAGTCTAATTCACTGCTGTGGTATCCCCAGTTTCTATACCAGGCTGTCCCCAGATCTCTCATGAAAGGGGTACCCCTATTCCTCCTTCCTGGGGTCCCCAGGTTTTGCTTCCCGGGGTAGCTGAAAGTCCCCTCCTCTTCCCTCTCCTTACCTCCCCTTCCCTCCCCTTCCTGGGGTCCTCAGGGGCCGCCCCAGATCGCGCCTTGCTCTCAGCCAAGCCATACCTGGGTGCGCCCCTAGCAGGAGCGTGAGCACCAGCAGCCGCGCGGCCCGGCGGAGCCGGGTGGGGGTGCCCGGGGGCTCCATGTTCACGGCGGCGGCGGCGCTGACTGAGCCGGGGCTGCGGCTGGGCGACCGCGGGACAGGGAGGAGGCCCCGCCCCCTGCCGCCCCGCCCCGCCCCGCCCCGGCCGCCCGCCCGCCCGCCCGCCCGCCTGCTCTCCCGGGCCCCGGCGTCCCCCTAAACTGGGCGCAGGGCCAGGACCTCCCACTGCCCGCAGCAGACCTCCCAGCAATCCGCTCCCTCTGCCCCCGAGCCCCGACTGGGCTCCGGAGATAGGGCCCGAAGCAGCGGCCGGCCAGACTGACCAGTCCAGCCAGTGTCCTGAGCTGCGGCCGCGACCTCGGGGGCAGCTGCGGACCGCTCCCTGTGTTCTGACCCGGGCCTTGGGGACTTGCTCCCTGTGTTCTGACCCGGCCACTATGGCCAGTGGCGTGGACTTGCCTTTTCCCTTTGTCCATTTACCTAGCCGACCCCATCCAGCCGGTGGGCAGACCTGACCTCTCGCCACCTAACTAGTGCCCCCCAGCTTGGCCAGTGGCTTGCACTGGCCTACCCAGCACGACCAGTAGACACCAGTCTGACCCGTGTGGTGTGTTAGCCCCCTTAGAAAAACCAGTGAACCGGGGGCTGGGGTTGGGCTCTCCCAGTCTGCCCAGTAAGTGGCTCAGTGGCCTGGAAAGCCCCTCCCGCTTTGCCAGCGAAGCCCTTCCCTATGGCCAGGCCTCAGAGCTGCTTTCCTGTCTGCCCGGTGGCCTGGAACCTGTGGGTTCAATCTCTCCTCTCTAAGAGGTTTCAAACCCCAGTTCTTTCCAAGTGTCTGATGATAGGGGGGCTGCGGGGTGCTTTTCCCTTGGCACTCCTCTGTAGGGCCCTCCCTCTCTTCCCCCCTCATCCAGGGAATCCCAAGAATGCCACCCCCCTTCCTCCCTTCTCCCCTGCACTCCCTCCCAACCTGGGGAGGGGGAGGGGGAGGAGGAAGCGATGGGGCTGGCAGAAGCAGGTGAGTGGGGGAGGGGAGGAAGCCAGAACACCTGAGGGGAGGGAAGAGGAGACTGGTTAGGGGTCAGAAGGAAGGGTCATAGGTCAGACTGCGGGTGGCACATCTGACTGCCCCAGGCTCCTCACAAGCCTGGTTTGACTGGGACAAAATCCCCAGGCTGCTGGCTGGGGGTGGTGGAGGAGGTGGGGAAGAAGGCTGATGTCACTGGCTGCCCCAGAGAAGCTGGCCCTGGACACAGGTCAGAATGGCTGGTCAAGCTGGGAGAGACCCCCCCAGGCCCCTGGTCAGACTGGGGGTCACTGCTAGGACAGGGCTTTGCCATGAGCCACAGAGGGAAGTTAGATTCCAGGTCAAACTAGTCGAGGCTCCAGATCAGGGCTGACAGGGCAGCAATTGTTACACCAGGAGAGGTGACCTTTTCCTATTGGCATCACTGTCCCTTCCACCAGGACGCCCTTCCTGCTCCCTGGGGATGGGGTGCCTCCCTGTACTTCCTCACCTCGGCCCTGTTCACTCTGGCTCGGCCCTGTCTGGGGGTGTGTCTGAGGCCCCCACTGGGCTGTGGACTTGTGTGAGGGCTGAGGGCGGACCCAGGGCGCCCATCACTGCTGCGTCCCCAGCAGACCAGGCTCAGAACCGACACTCAGAGCAGGTCTGCAAGGCTCAGAGTTAGGGGCACCCTGGCTCAATTTGCCACTCCCTCTCTGACGGGCTCATCTCAGGACATGGGGTACACATGTACATGCTCCCTCACGGACACAAGCAATCGAGCACCCAGAGAGCCCCGGGCTCCCTGACAAGCTCACACGCTGGGACCCCACGCACCCACACGTCCCCAGCTCTTCTGGCCCGATGAAGTGGCCTCTCCCACCTGCCTCAAGACCCGTGGAGCCCTAGCTGAGAGGACTGTAAGGAAGTGTGCACAAAGTCATCAACACCACCTCGCTCCCTCAGTCTTGCAGAAACTGGTACTGTGACATCACCTGACTCTGTCCCCTACAATTTATTCCCACAAAACAGCCAGAGGGATCCTATTCAAGTGTGAGTCAGCCCAGGTCATTCTTGTGCTCAGGATCTTTTCCTGGCTCTCTGCCTGCGGGATGAAAGCAAAAGTCTCATCCATGACTCACAGGCTTCCCCATCTGGCCCTTGTCACCAACCTGGCCCATCTTCCCTTCTCTTCCCCTAACTCTGCTTTTGCCACCCTGGCCTCTGGGCTACCACGCAGCAGTTCTTCCAATCCAGGCATGCTCCAGCCTCAGGGACTTTGCACTTGCTGTTCCTGAGCTAGGATGTTCTTCCCTCACATAGCTCCTTCCCCCACTTGCTGCAAATCTCCACTCCAGCATCAATTCATCAAAGAGCTTCCCTTGACCACCTATGTAAAATGGGACTCCTGCTACCCAGCCACTTTTACTGGCCTACTCTTACACTATTTTCCTCCCATTGGCCCGCATCACTGTCATACGCACACATTTCTTTTTTTTTTTTTCTGTCTTGCACAGGACATAAAGCGCCAGGTGATTTTGTTCACTGTTGTCTCTCCAGTGCCTAGAACAGTGTGTGGTTAGAGGAAGAGCCAAGTAAAACTGAATTATTTCTCCAATCTTCTTTGCCATTGCATGTGTATACACTCACACTTTTAAAAATTTTTTAAAAATTTATTTGTAGGGCCTCCCTGGTGGCGCAGCGGGTTGAGCGCCACACTGTGAAGCATCTGCTGCACAGCAGTTCGAGTTCGATCCCCGGCCAGGCAGGAGACCCACAAGGCACAGCAGACCTCTCCTGCCTTGCCTGCTGCTCCCCTCAGCAGTGTATTTCAGTTTATCTGCCTGTTCTGCTCCCCGCTCTGCCTCTGGTGAATCCTCTCACCTCCCGAGACTCTGGCTTGTACCCCAGCTCATGTGTGCATAAAAATAAAATAAAAATCTTTAAAAATAAAAATAAATAAAAATAAAAATTTATTTGTAGAAGAACTGGGGTGTAGGCCAGTGGTATGGGTGAGGAGGGGGAGAGGATTCACCAGAGACAAAGAGTGAGCAGAACAGGTGGATCTACCGAAATACACTGCTGAGCGAGCGGAGGGCCAAGGCAGGAGAGGTCTACTGCACCATGTGGGT
Organism: Galemys pyrenaicus; assembly: GCA_019455555.1. Lineage (NCBI taxonomy): Eukaryota > Metazoa > Chordata > Mammalia > Eulipotyphla > Talpidae > Galemys > Galemys pyrenaicus. The sequence continues at coordinate 1,862,928 of JAGFMF010011711.1, forward strand.
CAGCTCCTTGGGGTGGGGAGTGTTGGTGAGGAGGTATCAAACTCAGGACTTAGGGGTAATAGCTCTGAAACTTAACCCCTAGGCCACCAAGGAGATCCACGCTCACATTTTTAACAAACTCACCTTATATCTTCTACTTTCATTCCATTGCTTTACATACAGTATGGGATGGCGAATTTTGACTCATTCACAGCTTCTGACACATTTGGAGGGGATTTAGCTGTTCTCCAATGGTGCCAGGCTTGCACCTGGGAAAATATAACTCTTGATTGTTTGGGTAGTCTTTGGGGGTCCTGTGAGTGCATTTCTGGTCTGAATCCTCTAGGAGATGGCTGTGCAGGAAGAATTTAGATGAAAATTTTTGGGGAATGAGAATGTAAGTACAGGACAAAAGGTACATATTGGGGTGGACTATACTGGACATTTTGGGTGGAGCTCTGGGTAGCATCGGCACCCCCTTTCCAAATTTAGAAAAAAATCTGTTTTCTGAAAGCCTTTTGTTGACACCTACAAGGTCGAGGTTGGTGTTAAGGTGACCTAAATTGTCAAATCTTGCTATACTGGGTGGACAAATGGATTGATGGATGGGTAGGTGGATGAGTGGATGGACAAGTGGGTGGGTGAGTGATGGGCACAGGGATGGAGGGGTGCATAGGGAAGATGGGGGGGTGGGTGAGGGAGAGGGTAGACAGTCAGGAGCTAATAATGCCAGATTGCAGAGACAGGGTCACCTATCATCCCCAGTGGCACTGGGACACGGTCTGTTTTCCAAAGATGTCAGCCACAGTATCTCATTCTACATTCAATCTGATCTTTTTCTTTTTATTCTGTATAGTTTTTTAAAATTTTTTTTAATAAATTTTTTTTAATTTAATGATTTTTTTAAAGATTTATTTATTTATGCATATAAGAGCTGGGGTATAGGCCAGAGTCCAGGGAGGTGAGAGGAATCACCAGAGACGGAGTGGGGAGCAGAACAGGCAGATTGACAGAAACACACTGCCGAAGGCAGCAGCGGGCGACGCAGGAGAGGTCTGCTGCGCCATGTGGGTCCCCTTCCCGGCCAGCGCCAGGGATCGAACTGAACTGGTGCTGCAGTGGCTGTGGTCTGCTTCATAGTGCGGTGCTTAACCTGCTGCGCCACCAGGGACACCCCTACATTCAATTTGATCGTGACCTTCATTCCACCAAGATATGGGACCTAAGTCCCCTCCTCTTAAATCTGTGGAGTTTTAGGACACGCTTGCAACCCATGGAATGTCATAGAAGTGACACTATGATTCCAAGATTAGGTAGAAAAGGCCCTGCCTCTGGCCTCCCTGGTGGCGCAGTGGGTTAAGCAATGCATTATGAAGCAAACCACAGTTACTGCAGCACGAGTTCGATCCCCGCCTCCGGCCAGGGAGGGGACCCACATGGCGTAGCAGACCTCTCCTGCCTTGCTCGCTGCTCCCCTCAGCAGTGTGTTTCAGTGGATCTGCCTGTTCTGCTCCCTACTCTGTCTTTGGTGAATCCTCTCACCTCTCTGGACTCTGGCCTATACCCCAGCTTTTGTATGTATAAATAAATAAACCTTTTTTTTAAAAAGATTTATTTATTTATGCATACAAGAGCTGGGGTACAGGCCAGAATTGCGGGAGGTGGGAGGATTCACCAGAGACAGAGCGGGGAGCAGAACAGGCAGATGAACTGAAATACACTGCTGAGGGGAGCAGCGAGCAAGGCAGGAGAGGTCTGCTGCGCCATGTGGGTCCCTCCCTGGCCGGCTGCGGGGATCGAACTCGTGCTGCAGTGGCTGCGGTTTGCTTCATAGTGCGTTGCTTAACCCACTGCGCCACCAGGGAGGCCCTAAATAAATAAACCTTTAAAAAAAGAAAAAAGAAAAGGCCCTGCCTCTTCTGCATGGGTCACTGGAGCCTTCAGGCACTGCATGAGCAGTCTGAGTGCGCCCCCCATGCTGTGGGGAAGCCCAGCCGTAAGTGGGCGTCTGCGACTGCAGAGGGTGTCTGTCTACCTGCTGCGAGCCCCAACAGACTGCACTGCTGACTGAGCCCTGAGCCAGAAGCCCCGACTGAGCCCTTCCCCAAGTCCTGGCCCACATCAACCATGAGATAACGACGCGATTGCTGTTGCTTGCTCGTGTGTTTTGGTGAGATTTGTTCTAAGCAATAGCAAGCAGACACAGCCCGTCTCTGGGGCGGCAGAGGCTGCAAGATGATTAGTGCCCGTGGTCACTGGGGCACCAGAGTATCCTCATCAGACCGGTTCTGTGGCGTGATTGTGGCTGGGCTACAGGGCAGGCCAGCTGCCAGCGTTCTTGATCACTTTACAATCCTGGTTCTCTAATCACCCCTGAGACTCAGTGAGTGATCCCAAACCCTCTCCATCAATTCCCTTTCTGCCCCAGAGGCGGCTTCTGTTGCTGGGAACTCAGGCTCTGACGCATGCTTCCAAGCTGCCTTTGCACTGGAAGACCTTTCACTCATCTTTTCCGTCTCAGCTGGGGTGCCCCCTCCTCCTGGAAGCCTCCCCTGACCTCCCAGACTGGGTCAGCTGCACTTCTGGGTTCCTGCAGCCCCTTGGGCTCCCCCATCCCAGTTCTGGCCACTCTGAACTGCCACCGTCTGGGGACAGCTCTGTGTCCCTCGCGGAGGGAGACGGGAGGGCAGTGACCACCATCACCCGCCTAACACAAGGCAGGCACACAGAGATGCCAACTGGCTTAAACGTGGGTCCTCTGGCATCAGGACAAGCTGGGGATACACTTCCCCAACTTGATTTGGACTGGAAGCCAGCTACTCCGGGAGAAGGACCCCAAAGAGAAGCAGAGGGAGGATGAGCTCGGGGTTGGGATGTAGGCTTTGGGTATCTGGATCTGGGTCCAGACTTTTTTTGCCACACGGGGTAGAGGGGTCAGGTGCCAGATTTTCTTAGAACTTGGGACTCTGGATTCCGAAGTCACGAGGGCGGGACTTTTGGGTGAGAGTCTGGGAGACAAGGGGCCTGGGAGCTTGGACAATTGGCTCTCAGATCTGGACCCCCTGGGTTAATAACCAGGTGGGGATCAAGCCTCAGGACTGTGTGTTGATGCCTGGCTCCCCCTGGCGGCCCTGCACTCTCTCCACATACCAGAGACAGATCAGGCTTGGCAGTTTATTTCTGCTTCACAGACCCCTTCCAGCCCCTCGGTGGTGCCCTTTAGCAGCACAGCTCCGTGCCTGTGAAGAGGAAGAAACGGCTTAGAGACCCAGGACCCAGGTGAGTGGGTGGGCAAGGCCAAGCCCAGGGAGGGAAGCTGGGACGTTCTCACCTGACCTGCGGGCCCAGGCAGCCACCATTGGCCCCACAGGGGCAGCTGGAAGGTCACTTTCCTTTTAGTGGTTTCTGCAGTGGGGAGAGTTTGAGGGGGACTGTTGATTTCCCAGGGCCTGTGTTTTTCTTCTGCCTTCATCCCTCTTCCCTCAGAGCTAAGAGATCTTGGCCCAGCTGCCTTCTGCACTTACTCTGTGGCTCCCTCCTGGGCCCGGGGGCTGGAAGTGATTACCCACGGGACTGCGGCCACAGTCTTGATTTTTGGCAAGGCAAACGGGGCCCGAAGTCTGGGGAGGGCCAGAGGTGGTCCCTGGAGGGGAGGAGAAGAAGAAATGTCACAGCAGAGTTATAGTGATGCCACATTTCACGTTTTGCCCCCACCAGTGCTTTGCCCCTAGCATCTCTGACTCAAGTGGGAAGAAGTTTTCACTTATTGATAGTTGTCCATCCACCCACCCACTCACCCATCCATTTACCTACTCACCTATCCATTCACCACCCACCTGTCCATCTACCCGCCCACCTGTCCATTCATCCATCTGCTCATCTGTCCACCCATAAATCCATTTGTCTATCCACCCACTCACCAACCCACCATCCATCCATATACCCATCCATCTAATGATCCACCCATCCACCCATCTGTCCCTGCATGTCTGTCTCTCCAGCTGCCCACCCATTCATTCATATACTCATTTATTCCATAAACATTCCCTGAGCATTACAGCATGTTGGGCACTAGTCTGGGGTCTGAACAGAGCTCTGGCCAGAGACACAACTCTCTGTCTCCATGGAGCTGAGAGGTCTCCTGGGCAAGAGGCTTACCACGATTTATCAGCACACGTTGAGGACACACCCTAGAGAGGCAGGTGTCCTTCTGAGAGCTGAAACAGGACGTGTGTGTGACCTAACACGAGGGCAGGCCTCATGGAGGAGGAGACTACTGCATAGAAAAGCCTGAGCCCAGGGAAGGCGCAGTCCTGGTGGTGAGTGGTGGGTGGTGGGCTTGCAGGCTGGCTCAAAGAACAGCAGGGACTCACTGCTGCTGAGAGGAGCGGTGGGGGTGGCAGAAGGCTGGAGAGCCAGGGCGGGGTCAGAGCCCCAGACCTTGTAGGCTGGCAGAGGGGTCACCTGGTGGAGGGGAACTTGACTTTAATTCTTGGTGTCCTGGGGAACTGACTTCTGAGAGGTGACGGAGGTGATCTGACTGGAGCTACAAAGGCAATCTTTTTTTTAAAAGATTTATTTATGCACACAAGAACTGGGGGACAGCCTAGAGGTGTGAGGGAGTGAGAGGATTCACCAGAAACAAAGTGGGGAACAGAACAGGCAGATGGACTGAAATCCACTGCTGAGGGGAGTAGCAGGCGAGGCAGGAGAGGTCTGCTGCACCATGTGGGTCCCCTCCCTGGCCCGGGATGGAACTCATGCTGCAGTGGCTGTGATGCTTCATAGTGTAGTGCTTAACCCCTTGCACCACCAGGGAGGCTCCTACAGAGCCAATCTTGCTGACATCATCAAAACCGGGGGTCCTGTGCCACACTCTCCCTGGAGACACGGAAGGTGGGTAAGGCCAGGTGCCAGGGTTCCTTGGGTGATGATGGCACCCCTTAGAGGGGCTTCTCTGCAGGAGACCAGCAGTGTGGAGCATTCCCAGGCCGGGGGAGTGCCCTGTGCAAACCACAGCCACAGTGTCACCAGGAGCACGGCCCCGCTCACCCCGTGCATCCGGCAGCCCCACAGGCAGGGACTGCCCACAGCCCCATTTAAGGCCAAGGGAATCGAGGCCTGGGGTCTGTGTTCTAGTCCTGGCTGTCACCTATGAGCGTGCGACCTTCAGGTCTTTGTACCTCAGTGTCCCCCCTCTACATAATGGGGAGCACAGGGGCCACCTCATGGGTGTGGCATGGCAACGAGCAGAGTATGTTCAAAGGCTGTGCCAGGCACAGTCAGGGTTATAATGACCCTCACGATGACGTTTGCCTTGGCGGAAACTTCCCGCCCAGGACGGTGTAGTCTGGGGCAGGATCTAAGACTAAAGAAGTAAGCGTTGATTGGAATTTGAATCAGGCAGGGCTTGGGGAGAAGGGGAAAGGGCCGAGGCAAGGCACAGGCAGGCAAGGTGCGGATCATCAGGTCATCATCGGCTGGAGTGGCCCCGCAGCCCGCCCTTTGGCTGTGTCCCCCTCCTGGCCCTGGGGAGCTGCTGAGTGCTCCTAATGTTCCCATTTGCTTTTGGCTGCAGGTCGGGATCTGTTTTTAGCTTCCCTGGCTGGTGTCACCACCACCCCCACTTCTTGCCTGCTCTCTTGTTTGCTGTGGTCGAATAATGTTCCCGGACTTCCTGAGCTGTTTGTTTGAAGACTGCCCGGTATTGATTGACTCTGGTGTGTACTCAGTCCAGATGCTAACAGAGATTGGCCCCTCCCTGGCATGCCAGGGTCCCAGAATATGTGGGGGGTGTGGGGGGTGAGCAGAAAGCTCACTTAGAAAAGAAGAAGATGATGGGGGGCGATCTTTAAAGTCCTTTCTTAGGCTCTTGGATCTGGGCAGCTACCTACCCTCACCCCTCTGAGCCTTTTTTCTTCCTTTAAAGGAGGGAAGAAATTTATCTTGATGTCATGTGGCTGCTGGGAAGACTGAGTCGAATTGATTCATTCAACACTTATTTCTTGAGCACCTACTATATGTCGGGCACTGTTCTAGACTCTAGGAAATAGCGAAGAGGACAAAGTCCTGACCTTCAGCAGGGCTACCACCTGCTGATGGTCACAGCTAACAACCAGAAGCACACCCTCTAGGATTACTTTCAATCGCATGCCAGGGGAGACCTTCTTAAGGGAAAAATGAAAGGGGAAAGGCTGGGGAAAGGAGATCCAGGCCAGGGGAATAGGTCCCGGGGTAGGGCACGCCTGGGATGCTGTAGGAGAGCTGCGAAGCCAGTGCGGGAGAGTAAGGAAGGGAAGAAGAGAAGCGGCCACAGAGGTGGTAGATGCTTGACTGCTTGAGTGTTAACTTGAGTGCCTGGACAGCCGCCCCTGAGCCCCTGCCAGGCCCGGGCCCCTGGGTCTGAAGGACCCAGACCACCTCAGACCACCAGCTGACTTACCACCGTCAGCTGGCCTTTACTTCTGGGCTTCCTGGAGGACACATCTAGCCGAGGGGGAAGAGGAGGTGCTATGGGGGTCACCTAGGAGAGACAGAGGTTAGGGATAAGGTGGTAAGTCCCAGTATTCAGGGACTGGAGCTAGAATGGAGAATAAGAAAAAGTCCTAACCCTCTGAAGGGTTCTGGCTGGAGAAAACCATAGCCCCAAACCCTTGGGGACCCCAGAATCCTGTCAGCACCCTTCTCTTCTTCCGTCCCCCCTTGGAACAAAGAGTCCAGACCCTAATTGCTCCCCCCTCAGACACAGGAATTCCAGTTCTAGCTCACGCTTGGCCCTGCTTACCTGCCCGAGTTCCATCTCTTCATCTTCCTGGTCACTGCTGTCCCCCTGGTCCTCAGCAGTGGCTCTGGCTTCCCCTGACCTCCCCTGGAATTGGTGGATGCTCACAGCCTCTCGGCCTTTGATCTCACAGCGGCAGAAGGGGCAGGTCTGGTTGTCGGAGTGCTGGGAAGGTGTGGAGAGAGCAGTCAGCGTCTCCTGGTCTCTACCAGGCCCTTTGGGACTCCAGGGGCCTTTCTCTCCAAGAGAGTGAGGTGGAGAAGACAGAGGGAAAGAAATGGAGAGAGCAAGAGAGGCGTCCTGAAGCGGTAGATGGAAGAGAGGCAGGATGGGAAGGGGGCGGACTGGACTAGAGCCCGGGCCAGGTGCTCTGGCATGCTAAGTCTCAGCTAGGGATCCTGACTCTGTCTGCTGCCACTGCACTGCAGCAGCAGGGACAGCCCCTGGGGTTCCTTTCTTTCATTACTGAGGTAACCTTGCATCATCAAATTATACAAGGTTCAGGTTCAGTGCTGAGAATTAAGTTCACCGCTGCAAGTCCAGATCCTGTGGTTCTCACAGTGGCAGGACACAGCTCAGCAACAACCTTCGGGGAACTTGGAAGAACAAATCTGTGAGGAGCAGCTCTAGCAGGGACTCCGTGAGTTCAGAGGGAGGGAGGGCTGGGGGCTACGCCTTTATTCAGGGGCTGGGTAGGGTTTTGTGGGTTCACTCCGTTGTTGTTGAAGTCAAAGGGTAAGAGTGGGATTAAGAGCATTGGGTGGAAACAGTGAGATCACTTAAGGTCGTCTGGGTCACCCAGGGTTTTCCAAAGGGAAACTTGAGGGAGGGGTAGGGGTAGCCTGGCTCCTTATCTAGCTGTTTTGCTGGTACAGCTGGCACGGAGTTCTTTCCTCAGGGATGTCTTTGATATGGATGCTTCCGTAATCAGAGCTTAATGTCAAACATTTACATCACAATAAAAATTAATGTTAGGACCTACACCACTAGGGGGGAGGGGCTCTCTCTCTCTCCAGGGCCTTCCTGGAGAGCTTCTGGGCACAGGTCCTCTGTTGAGGGACTACCATCGTCATTGGCCCCATTCTCCAGAGAAGGAGGCTAAGGAAGGCTCAGAAGTGAAGCCATTAGCCCCAGATCCCCCAGTGAGGGAAGGAAGGGGCATTTTCCAGCAATAATGTAACTGGAGAGGGGGACTTAGGAGTGACATGAAGAGAGAGATGGAGAGTCCCCAAGCAATCTCTGCAATTCTCTGGGCCTCAGTTTTCCCTGCTGATCAGTGAGGTGAATGGGCTTGACCCACAAGGTGGAGGAGACAGGGTGGGCAGGCAGGGCGGGGTCAGACCGACCTGCCAGGCAGCCAGGCAGCTGCTGCAGAGCAGGTGACCACAGGGCTCAATCTTCACATCCTTGTTACTCTCGGCACAGATTTTGCAGAGCTCAAAAGTGGAATCCATGGCCCAGTACAGCAGCAGCTGCTCCTGGCAGCAAAGAGGGTACAGGAAGGGACATGCAAGTTGAGCCACAGGAAGAAAGTCTCAAAGTCAGCCCTCAACCCGCTGTCAAGTTCAAGGCCATGTGTCCAGGTGCCTCCCCCATGGACTCCTTGTTATGGGACTTGTCCCTTACACTCAGACTTCCCAGATTCAGCAAATATATACAGGATGCCCTGTGAAGGCGAGATAAACAACTGCCTTGAAGGCATAAGTATAACCCGACTCTTGCCGGCGCTGTACTTACACTGGATAATTTGTCATTTATCTCTCTTACCCATGGAGTAAACTGATGATTAAGAACTGGCACAGGACTGTGGTTGATGTATGCGTAAGGGCATTAGTTATTCTGATGATCTCATCAGCATCATTTCCTGGCTTAATCCCTACAGCCAGCCAGGAGTGGGAGGCAAGAGCCCTGCTTTCCAGAGGAACAGAGGCTCAGAGAGGCCAAGCGATTTACTCAGGGTCACACAGCCACCAAGCTAGCATGAAAACTCAAGGTCTCTGAAGAGGGGATGGCCTGGCAGCTAGCATGGATGGGGGGCACAGGCCTGGGCCTCACCTCTGACACATGGATCTGCTGGTGGGCTTCCATCTGGCAGAGTTCAGTCAGGTCTGGGTTGTGGTGCCTCCCATCGGGGTAGAGGTAGCTGGGCAGAGTGATGAAAAGGTGCTGATGGGCCATCCAGACCGCCTACCCCAGACGAGCATGGACACCCCTGGCCCACCTTGGGGGCCCAGAGTTCCTGGGTGAGCCTTTGCCCCAGATCCTTGCTGCCTGGGGATATTCTCCCTCTTCTTTCCTCAAATTGGGACTCTCTAGGGCAAGCTGTGATTCTCTTCAGACCCACAGCAGAGTTACAAATCCCTGAAGACTCTTCATACTTATTTTAACTCTGGAATCCTCTCCTCCAGTGAAATGTGACCCGGAACTCGGACATGGCAATGGCAGAGGGCCGGAATGCCAGCCTGGCTGCTGGCTTCAAGTCCCAGCTCCTTAGCTTAGCAATTGTATGACCTGGGCATGTGGCTGGGTTGCTCTGTGCCTTAGTTTCTTCAGCTGCCAATAGGGATGGAATAGTGTGTACAGGACATATTGATACACACATGATAGCTCTTCATTATTCATGGATTCGATATTTGCAAATTGGCCTAATTGTTAAAATATATTTGTAACCCCAAATCAATACCTGCAGCATGTTCACGGCGATTCCTGGACACCAACACAGCCACAAAACCCAAGTGGCTTGACAGGCAGGCTCCCAGCTGAGGTTGACCAAGGCCACACTTGGCCTGGTTTCAGCTCTCAGACTGTAAACCAGTGTCCTCTTCACAGCCTATCTAATGCCACTTCTTTTTGCATCTTTGCTGCACCTGGTGCCTTCGCTGATTGAAACGGGCCCCAGCATGACACTGCCTAGTGCCAGAGGCTGTGCTGAGCCTTATGGAGAAAAGCTCTGTGTTAGATGCGCTTCGTCCAGGCATGAGCTATAGTGCTGTCGGCCGTAAGGTCAATGTGAATGGACAGGTGTGTTAAATGAGGCGTCTTTAAACAGAAACACACAGAAAGATTTTCTTTTCTTTTTTTTTTAAAGATTTGTTTATTTATGCATACAAGAGCTCGGGTACAGGCCAGAGTCCAGGGAGGTGAGAGGACTCACCAGAGACAGAGCGGGGAGCAGATCAGGCAGATCGACCAAAATACATTGCTGAGGGGAGCAGCGGGCGAGGCAGGAGAGGTCTGCTACGCCATGTGGGTCCCCTCCCTGGCTGGAGGCAGGGATTGAACTCGTGTTGCAGTGGCTGCACTTTGCCCCACAGTACGTTGCTTAACTCACTGCGCCACCAGGGAGGCCCGACAGAAAGGTTTTGATGTAGTGATTGGTTGACAAAAATTGTGTGACCAAATTCTTGCAGGAAACTATCCCTGCACATCCCCTGGATATGTTTAGTATTTACTAATTCCATCTCTGCAGTAACTTTATTGAAAGAACTCCATGAGGGACCTCCCTGGTGGCGCAAGGGGTTAAGCACTTCACTGTGAAGCGTCTGCAGCCACTGCAGGGCAAGTTCGATCCTTGGTCAGGGAGGGGACCCATATGGCACAGCAGAACTCTCCTGCCTCGCCCGCTGCTCCCCTCAGCAGTGTGTTTCAGTAGATATGCCTGTTCTGCTCCCCACTCTGTCTCTGGTGAGTCCTCTCACTGCTCCACACCTCTGACTTGTACACCAGTTCTTGTATGCACAAATAAATAAGTCTTAAAAAAGAAAAAAAAAAAAAGAAACAAAGCGAGAACTCATGAACGAGAATTGGCTGCTTGTCTGTCTGTTGCTTCCCATTAATCAATCATCTATGTATATCAATTTATCATCTATCTCACATCACATCAGTCCTATAGACATGACTGACAAGAAGATTCTGGTTAAAGGTGAGGGAAACAGAGATCCTCATTTACCTTCCCCCCTACCTCCTGACCAAGGCAGCTTCTGAAAGAGGGCTGGGCGCAGTCCCAGTTATAGGCTGAAAACATGGGCTCTTGCCATTAGTTCAGGTTTCATTCTGTTCTCGCAATCTAGACACTAGGACAGGATATTGGTATTGAAAAGCAAAAGTCCTTCAGTGCAATTCCCAGGAATGGGACCTCTGGGCTTGCACCCCCTTCCCCACACACCTCTGCTCACTCAGAGCAGCGCCCTAGAACTATAAAAGGTGCCCCTTCCTGGAGACCCTTGTCTGCCACCTGCTGGAACACTGTGGTTTTGTCATTTTAGAATATCAGCTGCTAGAACTGGGTGCCCTCGGACTTCATCTTGGGTAGTGCTCCTTGAATGGGAGTTCAGCTGATAGTGCCTCCTTTGTGCCCCCTACCCCCCGTTGCCAGGATGGGGACTCACAATCCTTCCTTTTGTCCTTCCAGAAGCACCTGGAACAGAGGCTTGTTGGGAGGTATGGTCTGCAGGATGTTGCCTTCTGAGCTCACAAACCCAATGGCCCACTGTCCCAGGCGAGTGCAGCTGGGCCGGAAGATGTAGCTGGGGGAAGAGGCAGGTGGGATGGGGAGAGGGAGTGGTTACCAGTTTTCCGCTGGGACAGCCTGGCTCCCAATTCTGTTGGGAATCCAGGAGTCTAAGCCTTCTCTCCCTGATAACCCAGCTTCCCATTCTTCAGGTTATGATTCGCTAGATCCCTCTCTCCCACTGTAGAGGCTATCTGTTGCTTTTACCTGCTGGCTCCTCCTCCTTCACTGGAATCTAGAGAAGGCTAATTCTGGCTTGGCCCATCAGTGCATTTCAGGACCCCCTACCATACTGGTGGGAGTCAGTCTGGGACGTTTGCTGGAAATATCTGAAGCAAGGTACCCTGCTTCTAGAGGATGCTAAGCCAGTCAAGTGTACAGGTGGGCCTTCTGAATACCTCTTGTCACCTTGAGGAGATACCCTATCTGAGAAGGAAGCTAACAGAGGAAAGCAGAGGCATGGGTGAACAAGAACTGGTTCCTGAGCACCTGAATCCAGTTATGCCTGAAATCCCACATCTGGTCTTCAAACCAGTTTGAAGTGTAACTTGTGGAGTGTTAATATACTCCTGTCTTGGGGGTACTGCACCTCAGTCCTGCAAAGACCCCCTATTCTCTTTATCTCTTGGTGTTCCACACAGCTAGCCCTCTGGGTAACCCAAGAGATCAAAACTCCTAGTTTGAAGTAATTTGAGGATTCAGGGGTCTGGTTTCCCAGTCCCCTATACCAGCAAGCAAGGACCCTAGCCCTTTCCTCCCTCAGACCCAGGAGACCAGGCCTCTAGTGCCTCTGGACCCAGAACATGGGCTCTGATCTATCAGAAATGAGCCTACTTCTAGAGCAGGTCTGATATCGTTTGGGCGGTCCTGGGACGAGAGGCGGGGAACAAGGGGCACTAACATCCCACTTTTGAGTTCTCGGCTATCTGGGGTCTCAAGTACCTCAGACCTTCGGGTCTTCCTCTCTGATGTATGTTTGGGCTTCCACCACACCCCACGCCTCGACCCAGACCCACAAGGCTCCCAGCCCCCACCCCTGCCTCCTCAGACGGACCCTCTTACCTGCCTGGCTTGTCCCTGTAGGGCTGCAGACGTGCTTGGACCTCATCATACGTGAGGAAGGCCATGTAGCCTGGGTGGTTGACTGCCAGGAGCTGCCAGTTCTTGAGGAGTGTTGGCCATGGCTGGGGTGGGGCAGCGCTTGGGTGAGAGAGGGACCAAGGAACAGGCCCACACACCTCATAGCAAGTAAGGGCCCTCCCTTTTACAAAGAAGACCCCAGAACCTTCAATCCCCAGGACTCAGGAGGCCAGGACCCCAGGGCTTCCTCTCGCAGGAAGCCAGACCCCCAAGCACTTCTCCCAGGTCTGAGTCTGGGCTTCCAGCTTGGGCTTTCTCTGACCTGGAAGAGCCTGGTGAAGATGTCAAACTCAAAGATGGACACGTGACCACTGCAGGTGAGGTCCATGGTGGAGCGCAAGGCCAGGGCTGTGGGGCCTGACTCCACGGGGTGGCAGGCGCGCAAGAGGGATTCAAACTCGGCCCAGGGCAGCACACACCTAGGTGGAGGGGACAAGGAGAAGCAGCTGAAACCTCTGGAAGCTTAGGAAGGGAGTCTCTTTAAGAAGGAGCCACCTGGGGCCTCCCTGGTGGCGCAGTGGGTTAAGCAACGCACTATGAAGCAAACCGCAGCCACTGCCCGGCCAGGGAGGGGACCCACATGGCACAGCAGACCTCTCCTGCCTCGCCCACTGCTCCCCTCAGCAGTGTGTTTCGGTCAGTCTGCCTGTTCTGCTCCTCACTATGTCTCTGGTGAGTCCTCTCACCTCCCGCGATTCTGGCCTGTACCCCAGCTCTTATATACATACATAAATAAATAAATCTGTACCAAAAAAAAAAAAAGAAGGAGCCACCTGGGGACCTGGGCTCCCCAGGGCCTGAGGGAGGAGGCTTGGGGGCTGAGGGACAGGGTTTAGGGACCTTGGGCAGAGAGGGATAAGGCAGGATGAGGCTCAGAGCCCGGGGTAGGGCGCTTACTCACCGAGCTCCACAGCGTTCCCTCCAGAAGGTGTGGGCCGGGGCCGTGGTGAGCTGGTACATGTGTCCACAGTAGTCGCCATTGGGGAAGAGTGCGCTCAGCTCGGCATGCATGTGGCTGAAGATCAGGGCCAGCTTGGTCAGCTGTCGCCTGCAGGGTGGACTGTGAGCGCCTTGCTTTGGAGCGCCCACTGACACCGCCACCCTCGGTGGGGCATGCCCAAGGGGCAAAGGCACCCCAGACCCTCTGGAAGGTCCCAGTGCAGGGTCAGAGTTGGTGCCTAGACTGCCTGCTGCTCCTCCTCCTGCCTCGGTTTCCTCGTCCGGGATGGGAAAGGGGGTGCTGCCCTCTATGCAGTCACATTCCAGCAAACAGCCTCAGCCCCTGCCTGAAGCCCTTGGGGGCTGGAGGACAAGCCTAGCCTAGTCAGAGTGGGGATGAGGGAGGCTGAGAGCACCTTCTTGGTTTCAGCCTCACTGTGAACCCCTGGACTCTCCTGCCTCCCTGACTTACTAATGGAGATGTGGCAAGAGCGAAGGTGGCTCTGAAACTGAGCTGTGTGATTGTGGGCAAGTTCCTGGCCTCAGTTTCCTCAACTGTGAAATGGACATCATAACTCCAGGATAAGGACTGCCCCAACCAACCTCAAAGGGACCCAGGAGGAGTCCTTTTTTTTTTTTTAAGATTTATTTATTCATACAAGAACTGGGGTACAGGCCAGAGATGTGGGGGGTGAGAGGATTCACCAGAGACAGAGTGGGGAACAGAACAGGCAGATCAACCAAAGTACACTGCTGAGGGGAGCAGCAGGTGAGGCAGGAGAGGTCTGCTGCACCATGTGGGTCAGCGCCCTGGCCAGGGATGCTTCATAGTGAGGTGCTTAACCCCTTGAGCCACCGGGGAGGCCCCCCAGGAGGATTCTTAGGTGCCTTCTGAGCACATAAAACCCCACACTCTGGCACAGTGATAGTGACGTTAATTGTTATTACTGTTACTGCTTATACTAATAGCCTACTTGTGCCAGGGCTGGAGGGTCCCTGATGCTTCTAGAAGCTGACAGATTCTAAGAAGCTCCCCTTCCCAGAGCCTAGCGTTGGGTTATCTGTATTATAACCACTCATCTGCAGGCGCTAGTTAGAACTGAGATATGCTTTAAATGGGAAAATCCTAGACATTTAGTGCAAAAGAAAAAAAAAAAGTGTGATCGATCTCATTAATAGTTGCTCTATATGGGGCCTCCCTGGTGGTGCAGCATGGTGGCATAGCAGCGTGAGTTTGATCCCCGGCCAGGGAGGGGACCCACATGGCACAGCAGACCTCTCCTGCCTCGCCCGCTGCTCCCCTCAGCAGTGGATTTCAGTCAGTCTGCCTGTTCTGCTCCCCGCTCTGTCTCTGGTGGATCCTCTCACCTCCTGTATCTCTGGCCTATACCCCGGTTCTTGTACGCATAAATAAATAAATCTTTTAAAAAAATGCTCTATATTAATTACAAGGCAATATGATAATATTGTGGCTATAGTGAGTTAAAGAAAATGCTATTAAAACTCATTTTACTTTTTAAAAAAACAACACTCTGTACTGTACTAGAAAAACTGCATCGGTGGCTTGCATTGGATTTTAGTGGACAGTGGTATTCTAGAATCTCCTTCCAGGAGTTGCTGGGACCCCCAGGACTCTGGAACACTAAACCCCTAAGCTTCCTAGTTTCTAGAACCATCTGAATCCAGTACAGTGGTTCCACATGCAGTTATAAGACCCTTTTAAGGGGCTTCTAGCACTGTGTCTTACTTGACACAGTGATTTGGCAGTGATTAGGGTGGGGAGGCTAGTTATAGGAGACAATCCCCTGTAGCTGGATTTGCTCACAACCCACTCAACTGCCAAAAGTCCCATCTCACATTCACGATGGTGGAAACTCGTAAAAAATCTGAACCTAGAATCCAACTTGTCCCACAAAAGCATTTTTGGGGCACATTTTAAAGTATGCTGATTGTACAGAAATTCAACTCTCCCAGATCTTAAGAGGGGACTATCTGATCCAGCAAATGGTGATTCCACATACGGGTACAACCGTCTCACTAGTCAATTTTGCTTTTCAGAATAACCGTAGCTGTGGTTTTGCATTTTCTTTCAAAACCCAGATGATTTTATTATAAACCAACATTTCTTTTATATAACTCCCTTATAATAGAGTTTGGGGGTTGGAGTGAGTTTTTGAGAATGTTGGGTAGATAGGCCCTTCAACCTATGCATTTCATTTCAGAGGGATTTAAGGAGATACAACAAATTATTTGCCTGGCAGGGCGAGAGCCGCAGGCTCAGATCTCCTGAGCTCTTGGCCTCAGACCTCCTGGGTCCTGGTCATTCAAGCAGCACCTCCCAGAGTTCAGAACCACCCAGGCAGCCTGCACACAGCCCTTGTTCTGGAATTAGCTGTTCCCCAGACACTAAAGTTCAGTGGGGGCTGTGAGCTCCCCAGGCTGTAATGGGGGCTACTTGAGCAATTTCTCCAGAGTTGTCAATCAAGCCCTTCAGCTTCAGGAAGCCCCCTGGGCCTCCCCGAATTCCCAGGATGCTTGCCTGGAGCCTCAGGGAGCCCAGGAGAGTGGGAAGGGGCTTAGCCAAGAAAGAGGAGAAAGGGCTGAGGACACAGGTATGCAAGGAAGGAGAAAAGTGGGTGGGCCAGTTTTCCAGGTTTTCGGTGGGAGAAAGGCTGGGGGCCTGGACTCCGAGGCTTGAGGGAGGAGGGGTTGGGGGTCTGTACTCCCGAGTGAGGAGCAGGGCTGGAGCCAGACCTGGGCAGAACTCTTGACCCCACCTTTGCTCTGGGACCAGATGACAGCTCACCTGAGGCTAGAGCCCTGCCGGAAGAGCTCGTCGTTGGCCATCTTTCGGTCCCGGGGTGGTAGCAGTGCCCCTACCTGCCGGCCCTTGGCCTCCAGATTGGCGAGGTAGATAACTAGAAAGTCCCAGGCACCACCGGAAACGTCCGGGCTGCCTCTTGGGGTCCTTCCCCGCCAGGCTTGAGCCACATCCCGCAGCAGCCGAGCGATGCTGGGCAGCAGGTCCTTCAGAGAAGGGGGACTCGAGGTGAGCCGGGGGTCCCCGCACTGCTCTTCCAGGCGTTGCAGCAGCCTCACCGCCCGGCTGAGCATGCGGAACGGTCCGGACTGCCTGCCTCGCAGAGCCGCCGCGGCAGCCATGAGTCCCTCGGCCGCCCTAGGAGGATGGGTGCGGTGGGGAAGGCGCGGCCAGGCCCAGCCCAGGATGGGGGCGGGGCCGGGAGAGACAGGTAAGGGGCGGGAGGTGGGAACCTGGGAAGGGGCTCCGGGGATATGTTTCCAACGGGGAGGACTGGGACTCAGGCACCTGGCTTCCCTAGAGATGGGGTTCAAAAATCAGATGGGGTGGGCTTCGGAGGGCGGCGACTGAAAGGGATACCTGAGTGGGTGGGGATTGGAGGTAGGATTCCTGGACTCCTCCAGGGAGGTGGGGTTTGGGTACCAGCGTTTCAGGGGAGGACAGGTAGAGAAAATCTGGGACGTGTGTGTGGGTCGCGGGTCGGTTTGGGAGCTTAGCCAGCTGACCCTGCAGGGAAGGTGAGGCTCGCACCTCGCGCTCCTGGTTCAAGGTCTGGATAGCATCACAGTGTGGGATTAAAGGTCAGAGAGCTGAATTCTCTTGGAGGAAAGGTCTGGGAGGATCCTTTTGTACCTGAGAAGGAAGGCACAGCGTAACCAGACCCCGGGGTCCCCCAGAAGCAGAGTAGTAAGGGAGTAGGACTTTGGTGACAGATCCTGGGTCCCCACGGCAGGGGCCTGCGGGAAATCAGACTGGAGTTGCGATACCCAGACGTCCGAAGGAGGCTGACTCTAAGAGGCCCAAAGAGGAGGCGAGGAGCCGAGGCTTAAGAATGTGGGGGCCTCAGACGGGCTGTGGGGGCGGGGCGAAGGGGCGTGGTCTATAATTCAGCTCTCCCTGGGCTGTGTCCTGGGTGGCCACCAGGGGCGCTGTGGGCTGGAATGCCCCGCCCCAAGGTATCCAGGCCACGACCCTGGGTGTCCCGATCGAGTTCTGTTCGCGAGAATGTGCGGACCTAGGGAAAATCGAATTAAAAAAAAAAAATAGTAATAGCTAACAGTCGTTGATATTTTCTCTGTCAGGCTTTACGTTTTCTCCTGGAAGTCTCAAAAAACCCTTGGAGGGAGGTTTCCCTATTGCACCTGATCCTCTCTTGAGCTCCCACCTCTTAGAATTTGAGAATCCTGAACTTCTGGAATCTTGGACATTGTATCTCAGACTATGTAGAGACCGCATCTTTCCGGTCAAGATGCCGGGATCTGCCCCCCAACTTCTTGAGTTCCTGCTCTATCTGAACCTCAGTTTCCTCTTCCAGAAACTACTGGCTTGTCAAAAAAAACAAACAAACAAACAAAAAAAACACCCAAAACTCTTTAGTTTTTCGGGAGCCTCCCTGGTGGCGCAAGGGGTTAAGCACCGCACTGTGAAGCATCCACAGCCACTGTAGCATGAGTTTAATCCCCAGCCAGGGAGCTGACCCACATAGCGCAGCAGACCTCTCCTGCCTCCCCGCTGCTCCCCTCAGCAGTATATTTCAGTAGATCTGCCTGCTCTGCTCCCCACTCTGTCTCTGATGAATCCTCTCACTCCCCACATCTCTGGCCTGTACCCCAGTTCCTATATGCATCGGTAAATGAATCTTTAAAAAAAAACACTCTTATTTTTTCACTATGCCAAGTATTAAGGAGGAGCTGATGGAAGTGGGCAAAATATGCTGGAGAGTAATTTGACAGCTTCTATGAAACCTTTCCCAGGGCAAGTTCATCACCAGTTAGATCCTTCAGAGTCCTGGTTTGTAAATACTTTTGCTCACTTCTGGACATTAATTAAACAACTGATGCAAAAATTTTCACAGGAGAATCCTCACCCTCACTGTGTGCAGTTGCTCTAAGATCTTCTATTTAATTCCATTTCATTAAAGGAAAAATCGTGTTTGCAACCCACTAAATAGTCCTCACATCCCACTAATGGATTTTTCAGGCGTTCTGAAAAATACTTGCTCTTAGAAATGCCAAGAGAGGGCCTCCCCGGGTGGCGCAGTGGGTTAAGCAACGCACTATGAAGCAAATCGCAGCCACTGCAGCACGAGTTCGATCCCTGCTGCCGGCCAGGGTGGGGACCCACATGGTGTGGCAGACCTCTCCTGCTGTGCCCGCTGCTCCCCTCAGCAGTGTACTTCTGTGATCTGCCTGTTCTGCTCCCCGCTCTCTGAGGTGAATCCTCTCACCCCCCTACACCTCTGGCCTGTACCCCAGTGCTTGTATGCATAAATAAATAAATCTTTTAAAAAAAAAAAAAGAAATGCCAAGAGATGTGTGCAGGGATGTTCATTATATCCTTGCCCAAAATAAAGGAGGTTGGAAACAAAGTAAGCGGTCATTGCCAGCGAGGGGCTGACTACATTGCGGTACACTCTCACAGTGGACTCCCACACAGCAGTGCACATAAGTGAACTGGACATACACGCCAATGGCGTGACTCATAAAAACGGAATGATGAGTGTACTGGCTGAATGGTACCCAGCCCCCCCTCCCACACACCACTGCATAACCACTGGCATGTGAATGTCACCTTATTTAGAAATAGCCTTTGTAGATATAACTAAGTTAAGGTGAGGTCACACTGATTTTGCATGGACTCTAAATCCCACAGGACTGGAAATTTGGACACAGACACAGGTACCCACACAGGGATAGTCACTGGGATGGCAGATACTGATTTGGGAGTGACCTATCTGTGGTATAAACCAAGGAGTGTCAAAGGTGGCTGGCAAACACCAGAAGCTGAAGGAGGCAAGGAAGGACCCTCCCCCAGGGCTTTCTGAAGAAGCATGTTCTGCCCTCACCTTGATCTGGAGCCCTTAGTCTCCAGAAATGTGAGAGTCCATTTCTTCTGTTTGAATCCACTCAGTTTGTGGTCTTCTGTTATGGCGGCACTTGAAAACTAATATGAGTGGGCCTCCCCGGTGGCGCAGTGGGTTAAGCAACGCACTGTGAAGCAAACCGCAGTCACTGCAGCATGAGTTCGATCCCTGCTGCCGGCCAGGGAGGGGACCCACATGGTGCAGCAGACCTCTCCTGCTGTGCCCGCTG
>JAGFMF010011711.1:1884472-1903931 GCA_019455555.1 Galemys pyrenaicus
CTGGCCGGCAGCAGGGATCGAACTCGTGCTGCAGTGGCTGCGGTTTGCTTCATAGTGCGTTGCTTAACCCACTGCGCCACCAGGGAGGCCCTGAAAATTAGACTTTTAAACTGGAACTTTTCATTTAAAATCACTATTTCCTGTTTTGAAATCATTTTGAACTTACAGAAAGCCTGCAGGAACAGGACAAAGACTTCTGGCATACTCTTCCGATTAGTAACAATTAATAACAGGAGGCACGTGCCATGTCAGGTCCCATTCTGGGTGACGCCTTCCCTCACTTGGTCAGCTTCTTCCTTCTCTGAGCCTCACTTTTCCTTTCTGTAACAATTTGCCATTTGCCAACTTGCTTAGTCTTTGGCTTGTCCCTCTCCCACCCTTAACTCCCCCCTCAAATTTAAATGTAAGTTGCAAATTTAAATGTAAGCTCCTTTGTCCCTAAACACATCGGTGTGTATTTTCAAGCAGAAGCACATTCTCTTCCAAGGTCACAGCCCAGTAATTTACAGCCGTGGTACGGCTATCAAAAACCAAGACGTGTAGCGGCACTAACAGTGCAGCTTACATTCAAATTACCTCTTGACCCCAAACTGTTCATTATAGCAAAACGTTTTTTTTTTTTTTCCAGTCCAGCATCCAACCTGAGAACAGTTATTTTGCATTTACTTCTTATGTCTTTTTAGCCTCCTCCGGCCCTTTTCTGTGGCTCAGCCTTTCTTTGTTTCACGAAGTTGACATTTTTGTTTTGATTTGAGAGTTTTGAACATTTACAGGCCAGTTCTTTGCAGGTTGCCCCTCTAGATTCGGGTTTGTCTGGTTATTTCCTTTGACTAGATTCTGGTGGCAGAAATGTTATCAGAGTGACACTGTATTCTATGTGCAGGGTGGCAGGAGGCACGCGCCATGTCAGGTCCCATTCTGGGTGACGCCTTCCCTCACTTGGTCAGCTTCTTCCTTCTCTGAGCCTCAGTTTCCCTTTCTGTAAAATGGAGGCTTGATTTTTTGTGAACACACCGAACTGGCAGATGTGTTGTTTAGTTCTTATGCTCTGAATTTTTTTTTAAAGATTTTATTTATGTGTACAAGAACTGGGGTATAGGCCAGAGGTGCGTGGGGGATGAGAGGATTCACCAGAGACAGAGTGGGGAGCAGATCTACTGAAATACACTGCTGAAGGGAGCAGCGGTAGAGACAGGAGAAGTCTGCTGTGCCATGTGGGTCCCTTCCCTGGCTGGGGATCGAACTTGTGCTGCAGTGGCTACAGATGCTTCATAGTGCAATGCTTAACCCCTGCGCCACCAGGGAGACCCCTGCTCTGAATTTTTTTTTAAAGATTTATTTATTTATGCACACAAGAGCTGGGGTACAGGCCAGAGTCGCGGGAGGTGGGAGGATTCACCAGAGTAGGGAGCAGAACAGGCAGACTGACTGAAACACACTGCTGAGGGGAGCAGTGGGTGAGGCAGGAGAGGTCTGCTGTGCTATGTGGGTCCTCTCCCTGGCTGGCTGCAGGGATCGAACTTGTACTGCAGTGACTTCGTTTTGCTTCATAGTGCGTTGCTTAACCCACTGCGCCACCAGGGAGGCCTTGCTCTGAATTTTTTTTAATGGCACTAACATTTAAGATGAGGCAGATGTCATGGACACACCTGGAGGAGTCTGAGTGAATGAGCAACTGGGTTTACCCACAGTGGTGGTAACAACAGAAACTTTGCAGTAGGGGCTGGGGTCCCTGAGAAATGCATTCAAAGTATGTCTTCTGACTTTAGAATACGTGCACTTGTTGCAATGAGAAGGGTTTTTGCTGGTGGTGGTGGAGGGTGTGTGTGCTTACCTCAGTGAGGGCTGGGGCTGGAGATGCCACATGTGGACTTTCTGCCCCTTCCTCAGAAGTTTGCTTTGTCAAGGGGAAGGGAGAAGGTGGAAGGACATGCTCCCAGACCCAAGGTCAGGAGACAGAGAGGGGATTTCCATGTGTGGAGAAGCCAGATCCTTTGATTTAGAGAAGTAACTTACCAAGGTCAGCACTGGGTTCAGCTCTTGAACCGGGGGATCTTTCTCACACACAGAGGGGCACGTCCTCCACAGCCTGGACCCATGGGGACTAGGAGACTCTTCAGTACACATCCCAGACCCATACCGGGCCAGGCCCTGGGTTAAGCCCCTGGCATCTACACTCTCACCCAAATCCTTTCAACCCACTGCCACCTATGTGTTATTCCCATTTTACACATGAGGAAACTGAGCTTCAGGGATGTAAAGTTACTTGGCCCAGACTCAGAGAACCAGACAAGAAGGCCCAGGAGTTCTGAGTATGGACTTTGGAGACAGCAGACCCAGGGCCTTGCTCAGAATTTCACTTTTCTCATCTGGAATGTGGGCGCTGTCAGGGTCGACAATGAACGGTTGCTGATATTTGCGTTTCAGTTCACATCCTCAAATTGGACGTGGGACCAGCTGCAGCCAGAGTCACAGACACCATAATGCAGGGGTGGTGAGTGAGCGTCCCCTACCATCACTTTCCAAGGGTCTGCTGGGCAGTGTGTTGGCCGCTATAGGTGGGACAACAGCAGCAGTGAGACGGAGCCTGCCCTGCTCTCCCTGAGCTCATGGTCGTCTGCTGGACAGACAGACACTGCTCATGACCTTACATGCCATGGGTCATCACATGGGCAGTGCTCACACAGAGCTACTGCAACCATCTCCCTCTGTAGTGGGTTACAGGTGCCCCCCCCACACACAAAGACACATCCCCATGCTAAGGCCCCAGAACCTTATTTGAGAAAATGGCCTTTGCA
Organism: Galemys pyrenaicus; assembly: GCA_019455555.1. Classification (NCBI taxonomy): domain Eukaryota; kingdom Metazoa; phylum Chordata; class Mammalia; order Eulipotyphla; family Talpidae; genus Galemys; species Galemys pyrenaicus. The sequence continues at coordinate 1,887,271 of JAGFMF010011711.1, forward strand.
GATGTAATTAAGATAAGCATTTGAGGAGCTTCCCTGGTAGTGCAAGGGGTTAAGTCTCAGCACTATCAAGCTACCCCCAGCCGCTACAACATGAGTTTGATCCCTGCCAGGGAGCTAATCCATATGGGGAAGTGGACTGCTCCCATTTTGCCTGTTGCTCCCCTCTGCAGTCTATTTTAGTAGATCTGCCAGTTCTGCTCCCCACTGTCTCTGGTGAATCCTCTCATCCCTACCCCCACACCTCTGGCCTACACCCCAGTTCTTATATGCATAAACGAATAAAATAAATCTTTTTTAAAAAGACAAGCATTTGAGGATGAGATCATCCTAAATTATCTTCGTGGTATAAAGTCAACGACATTGTCCTTAAAAGAAACAGAAGAGAAGAACACATGGACCAGACAAGAACAGCAGAGAAGACCATGTGAAGACAGGCAGAGGTTGGAGCGATGTGGCTGCAAGCCAAGGAACGCTGGAAGCCACCAGAAGCTGGAAGAGGTGAGGAAGGCGCCTCCTCAAGTCTTTGGAGGTGGCACAGCATTGTCAATAGCTTGATTTTGGACTTCTGGCCTCCAGAAGTGCGAGCAAACACATTTTTGTTGATCTAAGCCAACTAGTTTGTGACCTTTTGTTACAGCAGCCTTAGAAGCTAAGATTCCCTCCAAGTCTGTTCCAGGGACATACAGCCCAGAGGCAGGATCACAAACACACACAGATGCATGGCAGTGTGTGAATATAGGCCCTCACATAGCTATTTGTGGAGTCTAACCGTCTCTTCCAGGGAGATGTTGGGCTCACAGGCACAGCACGTTATGAAGATGTGGCAACGGAAATTGTCACAATTGCCAAGATGTACCAAGACCAGGGGCCCTGGGATTGCTCCCTTCCATTCAGATTTAAAAAGCAATACTGAATGTCATTCAAAAGCACATGAACACATGGTCACTCATGTAGACTAATAGAAGAGGACAGGTGGCCAGCTTCCTCTGTGGGACACCCCTGTCATCAGGCCGGAGGCAGTGAGGACTGATGTAAGGATGTAAGTTCCAGTCCTTTCTAAAGGATTCCAGGTTGTCCTTGCTCTGATCCCCTGTACTTCCATCTTCTTTCAGGGTTGTCAAATCTCCAATTGGTGTACCTACCTCCTAGTAATGTTGCTTCTCTAGTTGAACCCTGGGTCAGCTGATAGACTTTTAAAGATACCTATAACCTAATCCTTAGAATCTAAGAATGTTACTTAATATGGAAAAAGGGACTTAGCAGGGTCTTCCTGGTAGTGCAAGGGGTTAAGCACCACACTATGGAGCATCCACAGCCACTGCAGCACAAGTTTGATCACTGGCCAGGGAGGTGACCCAATGGCACAGCAGAACTCTCCTGCCTTGTCCGCTGCTCCCCTCAGCAGTGTGTTTCAGTCAATCTGTCTGTTCTGTTCCCCACTGTCTCTGGTGAATTCTCTCACCTCTGCACACCTCTGGCCTGTACGCCTGTATGCATAAATAAATCTTAAAAAAAAGGTACTTGGCAGAGTGATGACATTAAGGCTTTTGAGAAGGATGTCACCCTTCTGAGGGGGCAGGAGATCACAGAGATGTGTAGGTAGAAGCAAGAGATTGGAGAGATATGAGAAAGGGCCAGGCGCCAAGGAATGCAGGTGGCCTCTAGAAGCTGGCCAAGGCCAGCAATCAGGAAGACTCCTCAGAGTCTCCAGATGGCACCAACCCTGCTGATATCTTTTTTTTTTCTTTATTCTTTTTAGATTTATTTATTTGTACATACAAGAGCTAGAGTCGTGGGAGGTGAGAGGATTCATCAGAGACAAAGTGGGCAGTAGAACAGGCAGATGGATGGAAAGGCACTGCTGAGGGAGCAGCGGACTAGGCAGGAGAGGTTTGCTGTGCCCTGTGAGTCCTCTCCCTGGCCGGGGATCGAACTCATGCTGCTGTACCTCAGAGGCTTCACAGGTGCTTCACAGTGCAGAACTCAACCTGCTGTGCCACCAGGGAGGCCCTCCTGCTGACATCTTGACTTTCACCCAGTGAAAGTGATTTTAGACTTCTGACCTCTAGAACCATAAGAGAAAACATTTGTGTTGTTTTAAGCCACTGACTTAATGGTGATTTGCATGTGAACCTTGACTGGTGGGCAGAGACTGACTCACAGAGTCAAAACACAGACATTATCTCCCTGGGGGGCCTGGAGCTGCTGAGTGAAATGAGACCCCCCAGAGAGACCATCAGAGAAGTGATCACACCATGGCCCAGAGTAGGCAAACTCACAAGCATCCGCACACAGAGACCCAGAGATAACCCGGGTCACCCAACAATCAGATGTGGTAACAGAGGGACCCACAAACTGCAAAATCACTCAGAAACACATAGACACGCCCAGAGACTTTATGCAATCCCACAGGGTCCCTGGAAAGATCTCATACACCACATCATCCCCAGAAACGACAGCACTGTGACACAATGAGAACGGCGACAACTGAATATATCAGAAGTCCCACTGTCTCCCACACCCCTGTCATCGCCAGTCTGAGCCTCTCCTGGAAAAGCATGGGGTGACTTGGGTAACACACATGGTTACCCACACACACTTGCACACACACAAATATACTTCCTTAGACCTCACGAAAGAGGTCCAGACAAGCCAGGGATATGGTACAAAAATAGTTTATTACAAAAGAAATCCAACCAAAATGTCTAATAATTTACATAGTTATCAGTGCCTGGCTACAATCCATCTTTCCCCTCCTTGTTGAACCTGGGTCAGGGCAGAGGGGAGCAGCTGTCCCCTAGTTCCACCAGCTCTGGAGAGAAGGAAATGATGGTTTGAGTGGTATTCCAGACAGGGGACCGGTGCCTGAGAATATGGGGGATAAGAGTCCTTGGAGGAGGGGGGACAAGATGGGGGATAAGTGTGTTTAGAAGAGGGCCTTAAGGGTAGGTGCATGTGCCTCTGTGCAAGTCCTGGTCCCAAATATGGGAGGGGGGGGTGCAGAGTGAGCTCTTCACAGTTTCCAGGAGTGTTGACCCCACAGGCCAGGGAGGTCCCTCCTCATGAGTCCGAGATCTGCCCCCCCCATCCTTCTCAGCTGCCTCCTGGAGCTGGGGAGGGGGGCACTGGCCGGCCAGGGGCTCGGAGGACCCCAGCAAAGGGCAGGAAGGCAGGTGGAGATGGAGAAAGGAAGAAACTGGGGGGAGCCATGGGGAATCCGGGAGGGTCCTTGGGGGGTGACTGAGAAGGTGAGGATGGTGGGGATGCGGAATGAAGACCTGTGGAAAGAAAAGAGAGGGGAAGGGTGAGGTGGAGAGACCAGATCCAGAGTGGAGGTGAGGAGGGGGTAAGGGTAGGGGTGGCTCAACTCCTGCGTTCCCAGGGAGGGCAGTGGGGTTCAGCCCAGGAGGTGCTGGGAGGCTGGAGGTGGGGGCCGATTTCTCACCATTGGAGCTGAGGTGGCTGCTGCTTTCAGGGGAAGTGGTGGCACTACGCTCTGGGGAGAGTTCAGGCTGAGGTGCAGGAGCAGGCCGGGTGGCCTTCCCTCTCAGGATGTCGATGACCTGGGGAAGATGGGGGTTCACCACCAGGCCAGTCCTGCCCACACAGCCCTCCCTCTCTGCAGCTTTCCTCGATCCTGAGGTCTGTCCGTGGGTACAGGCTCCTTCTCAGTATGTGAAGGGGGGCTCGTCACTTCCTTTCCTTGTGCCTCAGTTTCCCTCCGTCTTCAACTTCCATCCACGCACTCACGGGCTCACCCGCTCCCCTCGAAGCGCTGGCACGCTTCCGCACACCCCAGCACCCTTGGTCGCGCTCCTGCTCTCATCTATCACATGCCAGCGACCCTGGCCGGCTCCTGCCTCTGGGCAGATCGCGCTGCGGACCAGCGCACAGACGCCCCTCCATCGCAAACCCCAGCGAGCACTCACCCGGCGGCTGCGCGCCACCATGAGCGGCGTGTCGTTGTGGCAGTTCTTGAGCCCGCTGTCGGCGCCGCTGCGGACCAGCACGCGCACGAGCGGGAGGAGCCCGCGGCCCGACGCCGAGTGCAGCGCGGAGCTGCCGGAATACATCTGAGCGTTCACGTTGGCGCCATGCTGGGGGTGGGGAGGGTCGAATCAGGACCCGCCGGGCTCCGCCCACCCAGGGAGCCAGGCTGAGGGGCGGGGTCAAAGCCCGGCGCTACGCTGGGTGGGGCCGGAGAGAAGGGTCGGGGATAGAGGCTGGGGGCACAGGGCCGAGGCCAGAACCTGGGTCCTGATTGGATTTTGCGGGAGGGAGATTGGTAGGACTAACGGCGGAGCGGCCGGGGCGGGACTGGGCGGACGGCGTTGGATCCATTCCAGCGAGACTTGGTCATACTAGGGCAGCGTCCAGGGTACCGGACTGATCCGAGTTGGGGCAGAGAGAGTGCGGGGACTGAGCCACAGCTGGAAGGCCAATCTGACTGGCAATCACTGGGCGGGCCCCGAGTCGTTTTGGAGGTGGGGGAGGGATGGGAGAGCGTCTGTGACAGGTATGGAAAGGAAAGCCACAGGGTTGCCAAAGCAAGGCCTAGAAGGATCGGTCAGAGCTGGAAGCGGAGCAAGAGTTGGAGCCTGAGGGATAGCCCGGTTGGTGCCAGTGGAAATGATAGGGAGAGGCCAAGGGCAAGGGCAGTACCCACCTGCAATAGCAGCTGCACTATTCTCAGACTGTTGTTTTCCACGGCGTGAATGAGTGGGGAGCGGCCGCTCTTAATGTCCTGCGACAGGGAGGGAAGGTCTCTGAGCTCTGCCGAGACAGCGGGCGGCACGCATTCCAAGCCTTTGGTCCAGCTTCCCATCCAGACACCTCAAATCCCACCCCAAATCCCTCCCGCGCTCGCAGCTCCGCCCTTTGCCCCGCCCCTGCCGCCTTGGCCCCGCCCTCGGCCGCGCGCGCGAGCTCACCACCGCGTCGATGTCCGCGCCGCGCTCCAGCAGCAGCAGCAGGGCCTCGTCGCACTCAGTGTAAACGGCCACGTGCAGGGCGGTGAGCCCTGGGGGGCAGCGAGACTCAGTTAAACCTAGGCCTGGGGCTTGGCGGCCCCAGGCAGCCTCTCCAAGCGCCGGGGGAGCTCCTCACCGTCGTAATTGCGGGCCTCCAGGTCCACGGTGCCCGGGGCGGCGCTGTCCAGCAGGGCCCTCAGGCAGGCCGGGCTGCGGTGCTCGCATGCCAGGTGGGCTGCTGTCTGACCATGGCGGTCCAGTGCCATCGGGCTGGCACCTGCCATCACCAGAAGCCGGACCACAGACGGTAACGTGATAATTACAGCCAAGTGTAACGGTGTCTGCGGAACAGAGACTGTGAGGAAGCCGTACCCTGCCTGCGTCCCAAAATTTCTGAGTCCTAAACCCCAAGTGTAGTCTTACTCAGGAACCAGAAATCTGGAGCACCTCTGCCCTCAGATTCAAGAGCCCTTCCTCCCTTCTGACCTGGAAGTCTCAGTCCCCAGCCCCTCTTCCAGGTGATCAGCCTCACCTGCCGTAGGTTGTTGTAGATATCCAGATCCCGGCCCCCATGCTGGAAGAGGGTGACAAGTCGATGCACAACTGACAGGTCGCCCTGCACCACGGCAATGTGGAGTGGCCTGCGGGTGGGCAGTCACAGGCATTAGGCGCTGGTCACCTCTCATCCCCATTTCTCAGCAGTGCTAAAAGCAATATGTGCTGAATCTATGGAAGTATCCCCAGAATGCAACCACTTCTCCCAGTCCCCATCCCTGCATCCTGGCTCAGCTCTCCCATAGGCTTCCTCCTGGACCATCCCCTCCTCACTAGCCTCCCTACTTCCACTCCTGCCCTACTCTCTGTCCTTCACAATGCAGCCAGAGGGACCCCATTAGAACCCAAGTCAGGTCATGCTCTGTTCGGAACCTCCAGTGTAAAGGCCATAGTCTCCACCATGACCCACAAAACCCTATGTAATTTTGTCCTCCTTCTTAAATAGGCTCCAGCCACTGCCTAGCCTCCTCGGTGTTCTTCCAACAACCAAACATACCTGCTTCCCAGGGCCTTTGCACTGACTATTCCTTCTGCTTGGAAAGTCTGCCCCAGATATCAGCAGGTTTCTGATATCTCCTCATTCAAGTTTCTGTTAAAATGGTACAGCAGCGGCTCACTCCCTTTTCCCCTCCCCCATTTTATTTTCCTCTACACATCACCTGACATTGCACAGTTTACTTGTTTCCTGTCTGAATCTCCCCCACTAGAATGTCAACTCCACCAGGGCAGGGCAGGGCATTTGACTGCATTGGGAACTGCCCCAGGCCTTGGACAGTGCCTGGTGCTGAAAGGGTCCTCCAGAAACACATGCTGTATAAATGACTCCATCTCAATGGTCCTCCTGGACCAATAGCCTGGAAGGGGCTGACAGTTACCATTCTCCTCCCCCACCCAACCTACATGAATTTTCTCCTCTGTGAAATGAGTGTGGTGAACCAGGTGTGATCAGGCTCACTCCACTGATAGTGACTATACAGCCCCCAACCCACTTAGCAAGGGCTAGGTGGAGAAAGTTCTGCCTAAAAGGGAGGTGGACCAGAATGGGATGGGGTTATTGCTCGGGATGCTGGGCTTTGGACACTCAAATCCCCCCTTCCCGATGGAAAGACTCATTCCCCAACTTCAGTGACTGTAGTGGTGTTGAGTGGGTGCTGAGAGCATTCAGTCCTCTCAGCAAATTACCCTGCTGAAAAGATCTGCTGGCCCACATCATGAGCGGGTGCGGCTGCCACACCCTGGCATCCAGTGAGTGGTCAGTGCTGGTGGAGAAGGCCGCCCCAGTTTCAGCCTGCCCTGTGGGGCAGCTGAGCTGCTTTTGTGACCAGACAGCCCAGTGCTCATTGTCCAGTCCTGCTTCCTGGAGAGTGCTCCCCAAAGACCTCAAACAGGCAGGAATAGTCATTTAGTGCTGATGGCTCTGGGCAAAGGCACAGGTGGGGGACCTTAGCTCTGGGCGCACAAAGTTGAGGAACAGCAAATATAGGGGTGTCACACAAAATCTATTTACTAGAGCAACTACACTCTCACTCACCACCGTCTGTCTGCAAACAACTGTGCCACTGCATGATGGATCCACTTTTGAAACCAGCTCTCGAGGAGCCAGGGAGTCAGTGAAGAAATCCTGCTGCCCAGGGTTTTTGTTTTTTCTTGGGGTGGGGGTGGGGGAATAAGCAGGCCAGGGTTTCTGATTAGGCTGCAATCCTCCCTAGCTGGGTAAGCTAGGGCAAAAGTCACATGACCCTTTTGAGCCTCAGTTTCCCCCTTCCTAAGGCATAATCCACAATAGCCTTAACCTGTCTGGAGATTGTGCAGGTGAAACAGTGAGTCTGGATGAATTCTAATGCCAAATTAAAAAAGAAAGTTGGGTGAAGGGTCGGACCTGGGGCGGGTAGGGTGGGGTGGGGTTGGGTGGGCTCAGGAAGGTCTCTCTTTACTCTAGACATCTCCCAAGACGCCCCGCCAGGGTCCCTCTCCGGGCGGGCGGGGTTAAGTGAGGGCAGAGGGAGCGAATGATTTCAGAGAAACCGTCCAAGCCTGAGTTCCCATAAACGCGCGGGCCGCAGGGGGTGGGGCGGGGCTGGAGGAAGTGGGGACGGGAGGGGCGGCCCAGCCCTCGGACTTCCAGTAACAGGTCTGCTGGGCGGGGCTCCGCTTCCTGCTCCCGGGGGAGGGAAGCCTGTTCCGCCGGGGATCTACCCGGCCACCCCCGGCACCCCAACTTCCATCCTCGAATGGGGAGGAAGGGGGGAGTCCAACACAGAGATCTAGCTTTCCTGGAAGGAAGGACCCCAAGTCCTCCAGTTTGGGGGGCCCTTTAAAACTCCAGCCTTCAGGACTCCAACTGGCTTCTGATCCCCCTTATCCTGGCATCCACCCCTAAGATCTCTTGGGACCTAGAGTTGTGGCCTTAACATTTTGTGGATACAGACGCCCCCAGGGCCTCTGAGTTTCAGATCCTTAAGCTGCTCTAACTCCGTTCCATAGCCTCTCAGAGGGCAAGGAATACAATACTCCAACCTCAGCTTTTTGGGACTCCGAACACTTTCCCCCTCTTTTGCATTTCCAGCTCGCGGGCGCCTGACCTCTTGCGGGTCCCCAAGCCCTGAGATTCTTGTTCCCTTGAGTCCCTAGAAGTGCAGCCTCTCAACCGAGCTTTGCAGCTTTCGGGGCCCAGACTTAGCATGTCCCCCTCCCCCTGCCCCCTAGGACGCTACCAGCTGCCCATTCCGGTAAAGGCTCAGCCCCAGCGGAAGGGGTTAAGGTTAGAAGGAGCGCCGGGAGGGGGTGGCTGCGAGTGAGTGACGGCCGCTGACGTGGGGGAGGCAGAGCAGCTGGGCTGCGGTCAAGTTCTGCGGGAAGGGATTTCCCCCAACAGGCAGCTGAGGCAGAAGTGTTTGCTTTGGGGGAGAGGTGGGGAGAGCGGGGGACGGCGGGTGGGGCCCACGGCCAGAGACTGGTGTGGCAGGTAGTCTTCTGCGCCGTTTTCACAGGCCTGAAACAACTCACTCTGGGGGTAGACAGGAGTGAAATATTGCAGGGGTGACCCCAGAGCTGCCTAAAGGAGGAGGGAACCAGTTTTATGAGTCCTTTATATAGCTCAGGCACTTTCTCCTCCTTGGGCTCATCCAGATGGGCCACAGCCATCAGGGGAGCAAGGCTCCAGCAACACCCACTCATGCAGATTGAGCACCTACTGTGTGCACCCTGTTCTGATATGCATGTGTATTACTGTACTGAATTTAATTGTGAGAGGTGTTATTATGACTCTTAATTTCCAGATAGGGAAACTGAGGCTGGGACACACGAAGGTACCCAGTGGGCCAGAGGCGGAGCACTTCCCCCCCCTCCTCTGTAGAGACAGGCCCGTTCATCCTGTCCTTATGGGGGTTTCCAGTCCCCAAAGCAATCCCCAGAAAAGTGCTTCATAGAAATCATTTCTTCCTCACAGAGGAAATCATTTCTTTCTCACATACTTAGGGTCCCAGTCTTTATAGGGGGAAACTAAGGCAGAGAGAGATGAGAAAGTGGCCAGCTGAGAATCAAACTAATGTTGATAGACTAGTAGTGATCATGACAGTGGCCTCCCTGGTAGTGCAAGGGATTAAGCTGCAGCACTATGAAGCATCCACAGCCACTGCAGCATGAGTTCGATCCCTGACCAGGGAGCTGACCCAAATGGTGCAGCAGACCTCTCCTGTCTGGCCCACTGGCTGCTCCCCCCAGCAGTGTATTCAGTAGATCTGCTCATTCTGCTCCCCATTCTGTCTCTGGTGAATTCCCTTACCCCACCCCCTCAGGCACCTCTGGCCTACACTCCAGTTCTTGTATGCATAAGTAAATAAAATCTTTAAAAAAGAATGACAGTCAAATGAAGACTGCGCTCTGGGCACAGGGAAAGCCAATGGTGTAGGATTTCTGAGCTGCCTCGGGGGTAGGCTCTTGAGACTGCGGGTCATACACTATGAGTCTGGCGAAATTGTTCGAAGGGACCATCAGATTAGTTTAGTGGACCTGACCACAAAAGGATGAAATAGACTAGACTAGAAAACACCAAAGTAGATCCCAGGTAGTAAGGCGAGTATTGTTTTGTTCTGTGCCATTTTTATTTCAAGCTTCGAAGGGTGTGAGTTTAGTATAAAGTAATATTAATATATACTTATCGAGCACTTATGGCAGGCTCCATGCTCAGAGCTTTCCGTGTCTATGTCATATAATAACTGAATCAGTGAAATGTCTTTCTCATTTTTGGGCAGTGCTGTAAAAGAAAGGTAAGCTCATGGTGCCAAAAATAGCCCTAGGAGGTCAGTGCAGGGAGGACACCCCTTTCTCAGAAGAGGAAACTGAGGTTCAGAGAGAGAAAGGGCCTTGCTCAGAGTCACACAGCTAGGAGTGGAGACAGGATTCTAATTCAGGTTCAGGTCACTGAAATGCCCAGGTTGAGCACCCCTGGATGGTGTGGGTGCTCCCCTCCCTCCCACCTCTCCTTTTTGGGGGCTGTCACTTACGTGTCTCCATCCTCATCTGCGCAGGTGGCCATGGCGATGTCTGCTGATAAAGGGTGTTCCATGGAGTACATCATGGGGTACAGGGGCGTAGACAGGTTGAGCAGAGGAAAAGGCGAGCTCATGGCTGGGGTCGGGGTGGGGTACAGGGGCAGTAAAGGTCCTATGCAGAGAAAGGAAGTGGGTGAGGTCAAGCCCGCAGACCCTCCAGCCTGTTCCTACCTGCAGACCTTCGCTCCCCCTGGGTCATGCTCCCCCCACCACCCCTCTGGCTTCAGACCTGGGTTTCTCAAAGACCCAGTCCTTCTAAGCTCCTTCTTTGGACTCCCCACAGCTTCCGCTCTCTCCCCAGCCTGGTTCCTTTCCACAGCACTTATCTCTTCATGTGTCTGTCTCGGCAATACCTTAAATATGGACTGAACCCCTACCATCACCTAGCAGGGTCCCATTTGCTGAGTGAATTTGTAGCTGAGGGAGGCAGGGATGGATGGATGGAGGAAGCCCTGGGTGAGGGGTGTGGGAGAATGTGTAGCGTCTGGGGACTAGGAAGAGTCATAAGGTGAGAAGGGTGGGGCCTGTTCAGATGAAATTGTAGGAAGAGACCAGACTATCGTCAAATCCACATCCACCCATTGCACAAATGGGGGGCACTGAGGTCTGGGTTATCACAGTGAAGGATGGAGCGGGGAGGCAGAGGCAGGCCTTAAGGTTCCCAACTTGAGTACCCCCTGCCGCAGAAACTGAGCAATGATCTGGAGGGACTAGGCATGAATTCTGTCGCTTTGAGGGTCCCCAGGGCACAGTGAGCTGTGGTAGGGGATGCCCCTGCCTCGAGATCAGGGAGTAATGGGGACAGGACGGCAGTATGTGTTTGGCACTCTCTGTCATCTCCTGAGTTTTGGGGCCTCCATTCCCAAACCCCTAAGTTTCAAGGTCCTTGCCTCTCCATAGGCCTTGGCCCGCTGAGGCCTTCTCTCCAGAGACCCCTTCATTCTCCATCTTAGACCTCAATCCCTGAGTCCCAGAAAATTGTGTCCTAGCCCCCATTCCTAGGACCCAAGTCCCCTAGTGAGCTCCCCGCCCCACCCCTATGACCAGGGTACATACTGGGCGCCCACCGAACTGGCGCTCTGTTCCCTGGCCCCTCAGGATGCTTAGTGCCTGCGTTTGTTTCTTTGGATTCTTGTCTCAGTATAGGGGTGCTCAGAGCTCAACTCTTTTCCTCCTAGTTCCCACTGCACCCTTATACCTTGGTTCCCAAGACTGTGACATCTTGGGGTTCCCGATATCTGTCTTCTTCCTTTAACGCCACATATCTGAACACCGACAACCCCACTCTCTTGAGTCCAAGCACTGATTTCGCCTAAGTCTAGATTCCTGGCTTCTTAAGAACTTACAATTCTGTAGAACTGAGACTTCAGGCTCTGCACCCTTGATTCCTCAAGACCCCCTATATCTGTGTCCCAAGGGAGGGCTCCCCGATACTCCCATACCGGCGTTCCTGCGATCTCAGGCTCTGTCCCTAACTTCCCAAGAACCCCATGTCCACGCACTTGGGAACTTGGATTCTATTTCCCTGTCTCTGGGCTCCCCGGGGCTCCCTGTACTGGCACCCCAACACTGACCCCGGCTGTGGTGACCCTACTATACACTGTCCGCCCGCCAGCCGGCGCTGACCCTAGGAGGCACTCACCCTGGTAGTAAAGAGCCTCTGGCCGGGCCAGGCCGTGCGGAGGTGCGGGGATGGCTGGCAAGTCGGAGCCGCAGCGTAGGGGATCCGGGGGGACTACCGGGTCCGTGGCGCCGCGGGGGGCGGCGGGCTCCAGGGAGGGTTCGCGCAGCGGGCGCTTGCGGAGCGGCAGCGCGGCGCCGGGGGGTCCAGCGGCCTTGGGTCGCGTGCGCAGGTCCACGGGCCCCTCGTCCATGGCCCCCGCGGGGCATCGGGGCATGGGGCCGCCGGGGACGGCGGCCGAGCTGGCGGCCGAAGCGCGACTCTGCTTGGCGGCACGGGAGGGTGGTTGCGCCGGGCGCGGGGACTTCCCCTGCCGCCGGCTGAACTGAAGGGACTTTTGTCGGTCGGGGCGGTGCCGGCCGCCCGCCTCCCCGCCCCCGGCCCCCCCGGGGCCACCCGTCCGCCCCAGGGGTTTCCTGGACCGGCCGCCGCTCTCGCCGCCCCGCGGAGCAGCCCTCCGAGCGCCCCGCCCGCGCCGCGCCCCGCGCCCGCCCCTCCGGGCCGGGTGTAGCCCTGGCCGCTCCGCCTTGGCGGGGCCGGGGGGCTGGGAAGGGGGCGGGTCCGGTTTGGGGGTCCCCACCCCTACAGCTGCGGGCCTTTGGCAGTCGGGTCTGTGTTTTCGTCTTTCTGCCCCGGTCTCTCTCTCTGTTCGAGTCTCTGTAACTCTGACTCTCGGCTTGGACCGAGGCTCCCGTGGGCCTTTTCCTCTCTAGCGTCTCCATCTCCATCTCTTTCCTCAGTCTTCGTCTCTCTCTCCTTCTCTAGTGGAATCTTTGCTTCTTTCATCATCTCCCTGCTTCCCAGCCTCTCACCCAGGGAGGCAACTCCGTGGTTGCCCTGGGGTCTCTAGGACGTGGGTTCGAGTCCCAGCTCCCACTTCCTCGCCGGTGACCTTGTTCAAGGCACTTCCCTTCTCGGGCCGTTTCCTCCTTTGTGGGAGCGCGAGAAGACGTACCCAGGGTCGGGACGTTCACCGTCCCTCTGCCTGCCCTGCCCCCAACTCTGCCTCTTCCCAAGCCTCCCAGCCGCGGTCTGAACTGCAGGGGACGGGTTGGGGGGTGCCGATGGGGTGGGGAGTGCACCTCTGAATGTGTCTCACCCCTGGGGTCTCTGCACACTACCCAAGCTGCCCTGTACGGGGTGAGTGCTGGAAGGGGATCCTGGATGTAAGAGACGGAGATCGTGAGAAACCAAGGAAAGAAATATCTCGTGAGAGACAGCAAGAGAAGCAGAAACACAAGACTCGAAGCCGCTAAGCCCAGGCCCTGACGAGGAGGGGCAGTACGCCCCCCCCCGTACCCCCCCACTCCCCCCTCCCATCCCGTCCCGGGAGGGGTCGGTGGGTGGGGAACAGGCCCGGCGGGTTGGGGGCATGACTCAGAGACCGGCTGGAGCAGGGGTGAGGGGGCGGGCCTTACCCAGGCCCCTCCCCTACAGTTCTTCTCCCCGCCCCAGGGAGGAGCCCCCGCGACTCGGGGCTTTCCCGGATTTCCCAGGAGGTGGGGCCGTCGCTGGGGTTGAGTCCCGGTCACTGAGTTACTGGAGGCCCAGGGGAGGTTTTGGGGACCTAGTAGACGGGGAAAATGGATCAGCTCTGCAGCCCAGGTGTGCCCTGGCGGCACGCAGAGTCTCCCAGGTTCTGTGTCTCTCTGTCTCGGAAATTCTTCCCCTAATCCCGGCCGCCCTTTCACAGGCCCGGCCCCGCCCCCAGGCTCTTTTTGTCTCTATCTCTGGCAGCGTATCCCTGGGACCCTGAAAGTGGATGTGGGGCCCTGGTCCCCAGGAAGGGACTTTGCCCGTGACTTGGGCTCCACCCCGGTAGATGGTTAACTCGGGATGTGAGCAGCTGCGGGCAGGGAGCGGCCTCACCCCTTTCCCCTTCTCTATTTTCTACCTCTCCCCCTCAGCATCCTGTGATGGGGTAACATCTAGGGGCACAGACTTGGGTTAACATCCCTCCTCCAACCCTCACTTCTTGTGGGACCTCAGACAAGCCAGACAAAGCATGCACCTATTTATTTGTTCTTTAATAAATAAATTTACATGACCACCTTTATTGAGGTATAGCATGAGAAATAGAATTGTATGATTTGCAAGTGTACCACTCCAAGCTTGAGACTCAGTTTGTTCTCCTGGAAATTGGGGCTGATGCCAACCTTGCCTCCTGCTGCTGTGAGGGCTACAAAGGAAGAGGTGAAGGGGTTGGCTTGGAAAGTCTGGGGGCTGTTCTCTTGCCCACCCAGCCCTGATCTCCTACTCCCAAGTGCAGAGTGGTGGGATGTGGCCCACTGTCCCATGGTACACAAGGGGAAGTGAACCTCCTCAGAAAGGTGCAGCTTGCCAAGGTGGGCACCCTAGAAGGTAAAGCTGGAAGGACCCCCAAGGTCCTCCCACTCCCTGGTTCCGCATGGCAGGTGGAGCAATGGCTCAGGGCCCAGCAGGAATGGCGTCTGCACCTGGCCCCAAGGGGGCTCAAAAGGTTTGTGGTTCCAAGTCTGAGGATGGATGAGGGAGGAAGATCTGAAGGAGAAGACAGGTCTCAAAGAGATGTCGAAGAGGAGTGAAGAGGGTCTGAGGAGAGAGAAGGGATCAATGGAAGAAGTGAGGGCCTGAGGTGAGAGAGAAGATCTGAGAGAGGAGGTGAGGTCTGAAGGAGGTGAGGTCTGAGGGAGGAAAGGGTCTGAGGAAGAGGTGAGGTCTGAGGAAGAGAGAGGTCTAAGAGAGGGGCATGATCTGAGGAAGTCTGAGAAGGACCAATGAGGACAATGCAGAGGGAGGAGTAAAATTAAGGGGAAAAGATTTGGAGAGGGTCTGAGGGTGGAGACAAATTCTGAGGGAGGAGGAGATTTGAGGGAGATGTTGGGGTCTGAGGGTGGAGGGCATGGTCTGAGGAAAGAGGAGCATTTTGAGGAGGCCCTCCTTGAGGTGGAAGGAAGAGAGGCGTGCCTGGGGACAAGCAGGGACTAAAAGGAGGGAGGAGTAGGGAGGTCTGGAGTCAGCCCCGCCCTGCAGATGGCTTTAATTTCCCAGAACCTTCTACTGCTCAGGAAAGTCCCAGCTCCCATTGCCACCTCCCTCCAGTGTCGGGAATGGAGGATGCAGAACTAGGATGGTTACCCCCCGCCTTTCCCCCCCTTGCTCCCCCACCTCAGGGGGGAGGCCTAGGGTCTCCCCTCTCAGTGCATGAGTTTAGGAGGCCCCCTGTTGCCAGGGGCAGCCCCTGGATGAGTCCCAAAAACTTTCCAGAGAACTTCCGGAAGTCCTGCTTGGTGTCTAAGCACTTCACCTCACGTAGGCTGCCCTTTGTACCTGTTGAGTTTTCTTCCTTTCACTGCTTCTTCCGCCTCATGCTCCCCTTTAGCCCCAGGGTGGAAGGGCCAAGATTGTATCTGTTTAAGGCCCTAAGAGAAAAATGAAGTCCCAGCTAGAAGCTGGGGGCACGTTATTGGGGGCACGTGGTCTCAGTTCCCCTTCCTGAGAGGACAATGTAGGACCCAAGGTTCCCATTGGCTTAATTCCTGCTTTGCTTCTGATGGAGGCCTACGTCCCCAGCTTTCGTTTGTGACTTCCAGGCAACTACTCACTTCGTGTAGCTTCAGTTTCTTCATTTATCTAACAGACTAACTCAAGGAAATATACCTCCATCCTAGAGGGCCTGAAATATAAGGAGTACTTAATGTAATGCAGCTCCTACTATATTATTATTACTATGATTACTACTACTCCTGTTATAACCATAGGAATAATAATATAACAATAATAATAATAACAATTATTGCCAATGAATATATTCATTGCAGGAATATTCAATGTAGGACCCATTTCATTAGAGTGTTAGGATTCAACATTCTGGCCTCAGAAACACAGGTTTGATTCCTCACTCTACCTTGTATTAGCTGTGTGACCTTGGATTGGTGGCTTTCCCTCTCTGTGCCTTCTTTGTGACCTTACAGTTGGGGATGACAATGGCTTCTCTTTCACAGGATTGCTGAGCAGATTGAGACCAAAAGTGCAGAATGAATGATATATATATATTCCTTTTTGCATTAAAATTTTTCTTTTTTGGGCCTCCCTGGTGGCTCAGGGGGCTCTCAGCACTATGAAACTATTTGCAGCCACTGCAGCACGAGTTTAATCCCTGGCCAGAGAGGGGACCCACATGGTGCAGCAGACCTCTCTGGTTTCCCCACTGCTGCCCTCAGCAGCATGTTTCAGCAGATCTGCCTGTTCTGTTCCCTGCTCTGTCTCTGCTGACTCCTCTTACCCCTCCTATGCACTGGACCTACACCCCAGCTCTTGTATGCAAAAATAAATAAATCTTTCAAAAGGTAAGTTTTTCTTTCTTTCTTTTTTGGTGTGATGTCTGTTCTTATCTCTGCACTTGCCTACCTTAGCCCACCAAGCCAGGTGACTCCCTGTCCCCCTCTTCCATCCAGAGATGAGATGGGTCCAGTCACTCTGGGCTCAACTCTGACTAGGAACTGGCCCACCTAGTCCTCTCCACACCATGTGAGGAAAGTTCAACAAGAATTGGAATTTTCCAGAGTAGGAAATGGAAAGAGGAGTGAAGGCACAGCCCTGGGTCAGAGGGTGAGGGACAGGAGTGGGGTGGGGTGTCAAGATTTTAAGTTAGGACTCTGGGACCCCAGCCCCCTGGTTCCAGCCCGCTGACCTGGGAGGGGTGGTTGTTAGTCCCAGACGGAACAGGTCTTCCCCTGCTTCCCACCTCGAATTTTAGGTCTTTACTCCCTAGTGAGGGGCAGTGTAGGTGGGAAGCAGGGGTGGAGAGGCAGCTCTGGGAGAATGCATACAAGCACTGGGGTACAGGCCAGAGGTGTGGGGGGGTGAGAGGACTCACCACAGAGAGCGGGGAGCAGAACAGGCAGATCAACAGAAGTACAC
>JAGFMF010011711.1:1909142-1921869 GCA_019455555.1 Galemys pyrenaicus
CTCCCTGGCCGGCAGCAGGGATCGAACTCGTGCTGCAGTGGCTGAGGTTTGCTTCATAGTGCGTTGCTTAACCCACTGCGCCACCAGGGAGGCCCCAGCATCCAATTTTTTATAAGTATCTACGACTGCTTTAAGATGGGGTTAGGATAGCCACTTTAATAAGTGGTGCTGAGAAAACTGGAAAGCCACACAGGAAAGAAAGAAGTTGGGTCCCTTGCGAACTCCATGCATAAAAATAAACTGCAAATGATATAGAGATTTAGATAAAAGACTTGTGGCAATCCACTGAATAGAAGAGAAACACTGATCTATTGCATGATGTTGACAAGACAAATATTTTTGGTGACTTGAGCCCTGTGGCCAGGGGAATAAAAACAATTGGGAGTACCTTGAGTTATAACATTTCTATACAGTGAAAGAAAATACAAAACAATTAAATTTTTATATAAGGTATAGCTGATAAGGGATTAAAATTCAAGCATGATATAAAAAACTCGTGATGGGCCCGCCCCGGTGGCACAGTGGGTTAAGCAACGCACTATGAAGCAAACTGCAGCCACTGCAGCACGAGTTCGATCCCTGCTGCCGGCCAGGGAGGCGACCCACATGGCACAGCAGACCTCTCCTGCTGTGCTTGCTGCTGCCCTCGGCAGTGTGTTTCTGTCAATCTGCCTGTTCTGCATCCTGCTCTGTCTGGTGGATTCTCTCACCACCCTCACACCTCTGGCCTGTACCCCAGTGCTTGTATGCATAAATAAATAAATCTTTAAAAAAAAATAAAAAAATTAAAAACTCGTGATTCAACAGTGAAAAAAACCAAATAACAATAAATGGGCAGTAGACATGAACAGAAAATTCACCAAAGAGGATATACAGAAGGTCAAAAGACATGAAAAAAATGTTCACCATTGCTTGTAATAAAAGAGATGCACAACAAGACACCATGAGAATGGCACATGTTAAGAAGACTCCCCCCCCCAACAAGAGGGTTTTAATGGGGACATGGGCAACAATATTATATATTGCTGGCGTTGGAGAAGAGGCAGAGAAAAAGGAACCCTATTACCCTGTTGGTGGGAATGTAAACAGGGGCGCCTGTTTCGGAAAGAGACCTGGCTCTACCTTTGAAAAATTACAAGTAGAAATGCAATATGACTCAGCAATCCCACTCTTGGGCATCTATTCACAGAATATGAAACCATTGATAGAACAAGCCCTGTGTGGGGCCTCCCTGGTGGTGCAAGGGGTTAAGTCGCAGTACTATGAAGTTATTTGCAGCCCCTGTAGCACAAATTCCATCCCCAGTCAGGGAGCTGACCCACACAGGAGAGGTGCAGCAGGCCTCTCCTGTCTCTCCGCTGCTCTGCTTAGCAGTGTAATTCAGTCAATCTGCCTGTTCTGTTCCCTAATCTGTGTCTGGTGCTTACCACCCTGCACCTCTGGCCTGCACCCCAGTTCTTGTATGCATAAGACAATAAATTAAAAAAAACAACCCTGTATGTTCCACAATATTCACAGAAGCATTATTTAAGGTAGCTAAGACACAGAAGCAGCCTAAGTCTCCTTTAACACACAAATGGATCAAGAGGACATGGTATAGCCACACTGTGGAGTATTATGTAGTCATAAGGAAGGATGAAATGTGGCTATTCTCAACAAAAATGGAGGGAATTTGAGAGAAGTATGTGTAGCATAAGACAAAAATTATTTGTAGTACAGAGTGGTATAAACAAATACTGGACATTTCCAAAACAGATAATTCAATAACATTAAACACCTTTGCAGTTCTTACCCTTTAGGACTACCTACCTGGGTCTATGTGGGTGCCTCTTTTTACTTTTTCCCTAATAAACTTGCCGTGTGCTGCTGGAAAAACAAAAACAAAAACATAAAACACTTTCAAAAGCCAGTGGACATACATAAACATCTAGAGGGCTCTGAGGTTAAGGAGAGGGACAAGGGGACACAGGGTGGGGCAGTGGGGGATGTGTCTGTACCTGTCTATATAGGCTGTCTGAAGTCACAAAGGAAAAAACAACTTTTCTCAGATTAAAACAAACAAATCAAAACAAGGGCTTACAGGATAAAACAACAACAACAACAGGAAAAAAAAAAAAACCCTTGTAACTGTAGAACTTTAGGAGCCAAGACTAACAGAATTTAAGAAATGCAAAAGTATCAGGTTTGAGAGTCTTAGGAAAGAAAGAATGAAAAAAATGTACCCTTGGCAAACCTAAGACTCACTATCTTAAGGTTTTAGTAACCAGGAAACTATTGTCAAAGGCCTCCTACTTCAGGGTCAGAGGTTATTAATTCTAACCTGGTGGGGGAGGTAAAACCCCTCAGTGGAAGAGTGAGCCTCCAGTGGAACTGAGATAAGACTTGTGACTCCTCCCCCTACCTGTCTTCCAGGCAATTCTTACTGCCTCTTCTCATTCCGTGCCCTCCCAGCCTCCTCCTATCTGTCCTGCATGCCTCTCCTGCCAGTCCTCCCCGCCTCCTCCAGTCTGTCCTCCCTGCACTCAGGGATGGATCCTGAGGCATCAAGGGATTTAAGTCCAGACTCCTGGCATGGAGGCCTGTTCCTAGGGACCACCACGTGTGTGCCTGTCTCCCACCTGCCCTGCCCTCACCACTCCTGCTTTTAGCATTAGCCTCTCCCC
Source organism: Galemys pyrenaicus (assembly GCA_019455555.1). Lineage (NCBI taxonomy): Eukaryota > Metazoa > Chordata > Mammalia > Eulipotyphla > Talpidae > Galemys > Galemys pyrenaicus. The sequence continues at coordinate 1,911,806 of JAGFMF010011711.1, forward strand.
TACCTTCCTGTCCATAAATGCCCCCTTCACTTCAGCCTCAGAAATATGTCTCTGTTGGGTCTTCCTGGTGGTGCAAGGGGTTAAGTCTCAGCATTATGAAGCCATCTGCAGCCACTGCAGCACAAATTCGATCCTGGGCCAGCCAGGAAGGTAGCCCACAAGGTGCCGCAGACCTCTCCTGCCTCGCCCGCCCGCTGCTCCCCTCAGCAGTGGATTTCAGTGGATCCACCTGTTCTGCTCCCCACTCTGTCTCTGGTGAATCCTCTCACACACACATCCCCCCACACCTCTTGTCTGCACTCCAGCTCTTGTATGCATAAATAAATAACTCTTTTAAAAAATATATGCCTGTGTTTCTGAGACCCAAACATGGCCACTCACTTGGTGTTGGCCACTCACTTGGTGGTCAATAAACATATCAGGTCTCAGCTCTGACGGCCTCTCCTCCAAGAAGCCCTCCCTGATTTCTAATGCTCAGTCAGGTGTGGCCAACATAGTCTCCCAACATAGTCTCCCCTCCATGTGAGCCTGTGAGGGCAGGCTGGGGGCTTGTATATACTTAATACTCTTCTGAACAGCCTTGACCTGAGGAAATGACTCTGTCAGGCCTACGTGATGAGTGAAAACGATTTGCTTACAAGGCTCTGAATGTAGCACCAGTACCAACCCAGGGATGGCTCTACTCCCCTCTCTAGTTCACAAAGGAGGGTCCAGTGGTTCAAAGGGGCTCAGGTAAGGCCTGTTGGTGCTCAACTGGGCCTGCCTTCCCGAGATGCAGGAAGCACATCAGCAGCTCAGGTCTCTGTCACCAGTTTTGTTTATAATTTTTCTTACATGTATCCTGTGTGTGCACGTAAGACCTGAGACCTGGGTAAGCATCCCTCCTCCTCCATCTCTCCTTCCTCTACTGGAAGCACAGAGAGGTTAGGGGCTTTGTCTGAGGTCACACAGTGAGAGAAGGGGATGAGGAGATAAGATTTTAAAAATAAACTTTATGGAGGTATAATCCACACACAATAAAACGCACCCATGTTAAGAGTGCAATTGGATGCATTCTGATAAAATTTACAGTCTTCCAATCGTTTCACAATCGAGGCAGAGAACCTTCCAGCGTGGACCCAGACTATCTGCCCCTATGACCTTGTCGGTCAATCTCTCTTTTACCCCCACTCCCTGGCACCCACTGATGGATTTTTTTTTTTAATTCTCAGAGTTTCACTGTTCCAGAAAGTCACAGAAGTGGTATCTTACAGCCTGTGACCTTTAAAAACAAATTCGCAAACAAATATGGTAAAATCCACACTTCTTGTTGCTCTTTAAGCTACTGATATGCATGCAGGGGGGCACCAGATGATTTCCAGCACCCTCAAAATCCCCTCTGTGCCCTTCATAGTCATTGACAAGCACCCCCCACTCCTGCGCATTCCCCTCCCCTCAGCTACCAGTCTGGTCGCTCTCTCCCTATTGTTTGGCCTCTTCCAGAATGTCTTAGAATGGAACAACAGCCTTCAGACTCTAGCCTCCTTCTCAGCCGAGTGCTCAACGTCCAGCCACGCTGCGCTGTCATGGCAGGGCTCGCTGCTGCCCCTGTCCTGGGGTGGGCTGGTGGCCCGCCCGCAGCTTGCCTCTTCCCCCCCCCCCGCCACCCCGTTGGATCCTTTCCAGCTGCCGGTGATCAGAGCAGAGGGGCTCCCACAAGCACTAGAGCACTACACGGGTGGTGTGAGCAGAGGTTTTCGCTTCCTTTGGGGAAATACCCAGGGATGAAGCATTTGGCCCTATAGGAAGGGCTCTGCGGCCTCATGGGAAATGGGCACTCTTTTCCTTGGGGCTGCTTGCTGTGCACTCTGCGTCTGTATTCGCAGGGAGCACTGGCAGCTGAGCTCAGAGGAGAGATGGGCCTGAGTGCTCAGGCCGCCAAGCCACACAGTTCCTGAAAAAGAATGCTTGCAGCCAGAGCTCTGTCCCCATGGTCACCACACAGCAGCTACTAGAGAAAAATGAGGAAGCACTTCCAGGTGATCTCAGGGTAGAGGGAGAAGGCAGGAGAGGGTCAGGGTATGTGCATTTGCGGAAAGGGGGGCAGGGAGGACGTGAGGAGGCATTTTCTCATCTGGGCCTAGACTGTTTCTGGAATAAAACACAAGAAACTGTTACAAGCAGAAACTCAGGGAACAGGACTGGGGAGGGGTGGGAAGGGAGCCCGGCGGGTGGATGATTTCTCCCATTTTGTGCTTTTTTGGAATTTGAGAGCTGGAGAAGTTTTACCTGTGCATTGTAAACACGTTGAATCCATCCCAACGCCAACAGGTATTTCAGGCTTTGCTTTGGTCATGAGCAAATAGGGTTCTGGCCCTCAGGGAGTCAGAGTCTGGTCCCTGGGATTAGCCCAAGGATCCTGCAGAAGGTGGGGGGTATCTCTGTGCAGGAGAACAGAGGTGGCAAGAGAGAGGATGGGGAGGGGGCAGGCAGGGTTCAGGTTTAGTGTCTTTTTTAATGCAGTGGTCAAAAGAGGTCTCTCCATGGGGGTCAAGACTGGAAAGAGGTGCCGCAAGGAACCCTGTAGACATAGGGGGAGAGCGTCTCAGGCTGAGGGGCCAGCCAGTGCAAAGGCCCTGAGGTGGTTTGTACTGGCTGTTTGAGACCAGAGTGGCTGGAGTAGAGCCAGCCAGGAGGAAAACAGATGTGAGTTTGGGGAGATGAGGAGGGTGGTGTGTAGAGATCACTTGGCTCTTTCTGGGTCACCCCAGGGACATCAGCTTTTACCCAAAGGGATGTGATCTGGCCTAGGTTTACTTGCATCAACCCTGGCTGACTGTGGGAGTCAAGAATAGGGCCTGGGACCCCAGTGCAGAGTCGCTGCAGGCTGTCCATGTGCTGGGGGAAACCAGTTGAGATAGGAGAAGTAGTTGGACACCCCACGATGTCTTGATTTCTGCCTGTGGTCGTGGCTATACAGAGGAACACAGGTCAGCAGAAGGAACGAGAGGGCCAGGTCTGGTTTGTGGAGACCAGGAAGACACCCCTGGTCCTGATGTTTTTTGAGACCTGAAGCAGGTGTGTTGAAGGATCTATCAGAGAAACAGAGAGGAGGGTGGAGACAAGCAGTGGGTGGTCACACCTCTGTCACCAGTAGGACACTCCGGCTTCTCCTGTGGGCACTGGGGAGCCATAGATGGTTGGGATTGAGGGTCAGATTGAAGGTTGGAAAAAGACCCTCGGGCTGTGGTGGGGACCAGCTGTGGGTGTGCAGAGAGACCAGCTCTGGGTGTTCAGGGAGATCAGCTGCGCTGTTAGCGGCCAGGTGGCTGGGGTTAGGAGGTAGGAGAGGGAGAGGGATGAAGAGGATAAACTCTCTCATGCAATTCCTTCCTGGGCATCATCAGCCAATGTCCCCAGGATACCTCACACCTACCCTGTGAGGGATCCTTTTTTTAGTTGGGGAAACTGAGACTGGGAGAGGTGTGCAGTGCCCAGTCTGAGACCCAGGATCGAGGATCTGAGAGGAGAAATTCGACCCAACACCCCACTTTCCTCTATGACCCTGCCCACCCTGCACCCTCTTAGCAGTGAGGGCTCCACCTCGGTAGTGCCCAGGAAGGTCAGGCTGCCGCTGCTCTCTCCCCACCAGCTTCGAGCCCCAAGCCCTTATCTGTACTTTAACCCTTTTCCACTGCCCCAGCAGATAAAGGCTGGCAGTGCAAAGGACAGTAGCAGAATTCCCCTACACTTGCTGCCAGGGGAGTTACCCAGGGCGTGAGGAGGATGCAGGGCAGGTGCAGAGAGGGGAGAAAGGGGCAAGTTGTTTTTCTGCAGCTCCATAGGGCCATGCAGTGCCACTGCTCTGTTTCCCCCTCGCAAGATGGGTATGAGGTTCCTTCCATGGACAGAAGGATTCCCTGCCCCCACCCCAAAAATTTGCAAGGCAGGGCCAGTCTTCCTCTCTGGTCTGATGGACAAAGGTTCCCCTAATCTGATAAGGGGAGACAAGAGTTCCAGCCAGTGAGGACGATAAGGACCCGCACCAAGTCTGGTGAAGGAGCCAGGGTTTCCCAGGTCAGGCGGGGAAGCTCCACCCCATGGACAGAGAACAAGGTTCCAGTCTGGATTTCAAGTCCGCTGGCCGAGGTCAAGAGGGCACACCTGATGCGTGAGGTGATGCATTTCCAATCTGATGGGGAGTGGAGGGCTGCAGTGTGTTGAGGACAGTAAGATACACCTGTTTGAAGTGGGCGGCACCGAGCTCCATGTGTAGACAGACCGCAGACAAACATGTCTATCGCAGTTCGGCCAGCTCTTTCCTGAACCTCAGAATCCGAACAGGCTTCGTGTACTGAAATCCCATGTTAGCAAGTCCCAGCACTGGAGCGGGCCAGGAACAAGGGATCCAGAGGCAAAGGGATTTTTCCCTCAGCCTGACCGTCCCTTCTCGAGCGCACACGGGCTGGTGGTATAATCGCGCCACCTAGTGGTTGCTCTGGGCCAAGCCTGCTCTCCAGTTAACGGAGAGCAGAGCCCCCAGACCTGGAAAGGAAGGGTTCCCAGGGTCTCTGTCCTTGGGGGTCGTCCCAAACACCCCCCTACCTCTCCAAGAAAGCCCCCGTGTGAGTTCACTTTACTCACCTTCCACGTGACAGCAGCGAGGAAGAGCCTTCCTCTACCTGACTGCTCACTACTTTCCAGTGCCTGGGGAGGAGGGCCCCAGCAGCCACCAGACTGGCAGTTCCAGCTCTAGCTGGGTGAGGAGCAGTTTCTGGTGCTTGTCATGCTCAGAACTTGCTTTCAGGTCTTCGCATAGCTGTCCCCTCTGCCTGGAACACCCTTCCCTGCCTTTTCCACAGCATCTCTCTTATCCCTCATTCATATCTTAGGATAGATGCCTCCTCCTCCAGGTACCCCTCCCTGATGCCCCAGGTCAGGGTCACAGTCCTCCCATCTGTGGTGATCACAGTTATGTCCCTATAGGACCTGACACTGGCTACATACTCCAGGGAATTTTGCTTGAATGAATGAATAAAAGCCAGGCTAAAGAGTTTTCCAGCGGGGTTATAGGAGAGTTTAAGCAGGGAGAGGACAGGGTCAGATTTAGAACTCCCAGAATCTCTCTTAATCCCAGGCCTTTGCAAATTCTGTTCCTTCTCCCTGTTAACTTCTGTTCATCCTGTAGGTCTCAGTGAGCTATCCTCCAGGAAGCCCTCCCTGACTGCCAGCTGGGTCAGGCATCACTCCGCCTGGCCTCCTAGCCTCCCCCATCTCAGTCCTGACCACTGTTGGGTTGTTACTGTCCATGACAGATGGTCTGTTTCCCCCGCAGGGAGGACAGAGCTACGTCCTGTTCACCGTGTGCTTTTTGAGAGCTTACAACACAGATGTCCTTGTGTGAGAACCTGGGTTGAAATCCACATTCTCGGAGGGTCTTGGGTGAGTGTAGCAAATCACAAGAGAAAACTGGGGCTCCCTATTTTCTCGTGTGAAATGTGGAAAGGCTCAGTGGCTCCACCCCCAGTCTCCCAGGGCTATGGCGGGGCATTGAGGAGACAGAACCCTGAAGTCCTGACCGCAGGCCGGGTGACTGTGGGTGACCCACTTCCCTTTTTGGGCCCATCTGGCTGGATGAATGGGTGGTGGGGGCCCCATCCTGCCGGGACACTTCAGGACGCCGGCGCGGGGCTTCCCAAGGTGGGAGGGTCAGGGACAGACAGAGGGAAGAGGTGTCTGCTGGGTTAGGGGAAAACCAGCCTTCCCCATCATAAAACGGATGAGGACAGGGAGACAAACAAGACTGGCTCCACCCGGGCGTGAGGGGAAGTTGGGGGAGAGAAGAAGGGGCCCCTGGGAGGTGGGTAAAAACCACAATCCACAACTTGTGCCAACTTCCCTCCTGGAGCCTGTGTGCCTTGGGGTCCAAGGGAGTCTCCCTATCAGCTGGTGTCTCAAAGGACACATGTCCCGTCACCACCTCTGCTCACCTCATGAACAGCAGCTCCATTGGCTTGAAGCTTGGAGACCCTTGTTCCCTTCTTCCCTCACATCACGTCCAGTCCATCAGCAAGTGCCGGTGGCTCCACCTTCAAAGTCTATTCCCATTTCCACTGCCAGCACCCTAGGACAGCATGTGCTGACCCCAGTGCTGTCACCTCCTTACTGGGTTCTCTGCTCTGCGTTTCTGTCCCCAACACGTACTTCTGACGTGTGGTAGGTGGGGTCCTGTTAGACCCAAGGCAGAGCGCTTTCAGCCTCTGCCCAGAGTCCTCCTGTGGCTCTCCCCTCACTGGGGTCACAGTCAAAGTCCTCATGTGGCCCCCAAGGCACTGCCTGGTCCCTATGCCCCCACTCCCCTCACTCTACTCTCCCCAGCTCACTTCACTCCCTTTGGCTTTCCTGCCTCCTAGGCTTTGCACATTCTATGCCCTCATTTGAAATGCTTTCCCTTGCTGTCTTTCCACCCAGCTCCTCTGATCTCAAGTCTCATGTTTGGTAGGTTGGATAATGCTCTCCAAAGATCTGAATCTCTGCAGGTCTGAATCACTGCAATGTTACCGTAAACAGCTGACCCTTGGGCAATACGGGGGGTTGGGGCACTGACCCTGCTCCCTCATACTACCGAACATTCACATAGAGCTTTTCACTCCCTCCAAAACTTAACCACTAGGGCCTCCCTGCTGGCGCAGTGGGTTAAGCAACGCACCATGAAGCAAACCGCAGCCACTGCAGCACAAGTTCGATCCCTGCTGCCGGCCAGGGAGGCGACCCACATGGCACAGCAGACCTCTCCTGCCGTGCTTGCTGCTCCCCTCAGCAGTGTGTTTCAGTCCATCTGCCTGTTCTGCTCCCCACTCTGTCTCTGGTGAATCCTTACACCACCCCCGCATCTCTGACCTGTACCCCAGTTCTTGTATGCATAAATAAATAAACACAAAACTTAACCACTAACAGCCTGCTGCCGAGCAGAAACCTTATTCAAGACACAGATATTTGATAAGCACATATTTTGTATATTATATGAGTTGTATTCATATGTTTTTTCTTTTAAAAGATTTTTTATTTATGCATATAAGAGCTGGGGTGCAGGTCAGAGGTGCAAGGGGTGAGAGGATTCTAAGTTATATGCTCTAGTGTTTCTCTCCCCCAGAACCTGAGCTTTTCTGCCACAGCATCACAACACCTAGTGAGAAATTTGTCTACTGACCTGTGAACATCTATCCTGCTGTGAACATCTGACCCCATAAGGCCAGAGACTTATGTGCCTCCATGAGGTGATATGGGTACAGAGTAGACACTCAACAAAAATTGGTGGAATTCACTCATTTGTTTTCACCCATTTACTTAGCAAGTTGTTTTTTTTTTAACTTAGCAAGTATTTATTGAACACCAGTTGTTTGCCTGACCGTATTCTTGGAACTAGGGAGTGCAGACAGTGATTCTGTGCTTGGATTGCCCCTCCTTAAGGATTGAATGCTTGTATCTTTTCCTTGCCCTCTCCCTGCTCCCAGCCTCCTTATGTCAAAGCTCTAACTGCCTAATGGGCTTGTATTTGGAGAGAAGGTCTATATGGAGATACTTAAGGTAAAGTGAGGGTCCAAGGTGGGAGCTAATGGGAGTGTTTTTCTAAAGAGACAACAAAAAAAATCTGTGCTCTTTTGGTTCCCATGAGGTGCTGTGAGCACACGGTAAGATGGCAGCTGCCTGCAAGCCACAAGAAGTCTTAGAACAAAACCTGGCATCTTGATCTAGCCTTCCTAGCCTCCAGAACTGTGAGAAATACATTTCCATTATTTAAGTCACTCAGTGGATAGCATTTTGTCACGGCTGCCCGAGCTGACTAGCGCCCTTCAGCAACCACTGTCTCTCTATTGGTTCTTTGGCCCACTTGGCACTGTTTTAATTATTATCGGTTGGGTAGTCTTAAAATATGTCTATAACTTCTCTGACAGTTCTCAAGAGGTGGAGATGAATTCCTCTCCCCTGGAATATGGCCGGCAAAGGGATCTGCTCCTGGCAGATAGAACATGGTGCAAGTATGGTTCATAACTTCTGAAACCAAGTGCTAATAGGCACAGTCTTTTCTTTTTCCTTCTCCGACTGAAGCACTCACTCTGGTGGGTGATGCAGCACCTAGAGGGCCTTCTAGGACATGAGGTCTCCTGCCATCAGCTGCGTGCATGAGCCAGGAAGTGGAACTATCAGCTCCAGAAAACTTTCAGGTGATTGGAACCCCGTCAACATCTTCACTGTAGCTTCATGAGAGACCCTGAGCCAGGGACAGTCTAGTTAAGCCACTCCCAGATTAATTTCTTGATTTACAGAAATTGAATTTGGGGGTACCTTGTTACATAGCAGATAACTAATACAATATTTCCACAGTATGTCCATCTGGTGGGATAAGGCTCCTTATCATATTACTGCTGCTACTATTTATTGTGTGCTCTGTTTTAGGAGATAAACATACTTTGGTGAACAAAAGAGATAAAATTCCTGGCCCCTGGAGCTCACTGTCTGGCAAAGAAGAGAGATCACAGACAAATGAAGGAAAAAACATGTAATGCAAAATGAAGACCAAAGTTAGCACTGAGTGGGGGCCTCCCTGGTGAAGGGGTTAAGGTGCAGCACCATGAAGCTATCTGCAGCCACTGCAGCACGAGTTCGATCCCCAGCCAGGCAGGTGACCCACATGGCATAGACCTCTCCTGTCTTGCCTGCTGCTGCTCCCCTCAGCCCTGTATTTCAACCTGTCGGTTCTGCTCCCTGCTGTTTCTGGTGAATTCTCTCAACCCCCACACCTCTGGCCTGCACCCCAGCTCTTAAATGCATAAATAAATAAAATCTTTTTTTTTTTTTTTAAAGAGTTCAGAGGAAGCAACATTTGAAAAGATACCTGAATGGAATGAGTCAGGGACCTGGCAGAAGAACTTTCCTCATTCCTCCAGGAGGAAAGACCAGTGCAAAGGCCCTGAGGCAGGAGTTACCTGGTTTGCTTCAATAGCCAAGAGGCCAGAGTGGGGTGGGGTAAGAGAAGGCTATGGATTGTGCTCCCAAGGGAAGATGATTCCAGAAATGTGACTTTACCTCTGGGGACCTCCATCTCCTCTTCTGAGGAATGGGTGGGCTGGCACCCACTTCTGAAGGTCATGGCAGGGACCCAGAGAGATCTTCCAGCCTGTTCTTAGTGACATCCCTGGTCCTGTGCAACAGCCTGTGCCTTCTCTGGACTCTCCCATATGTGTCAGGAGTGGCTGGAACTGACCGGGCTCCCTGTTCGGTTCCCAAAGTCTGATCTTGGCACTCTGGTGCCAGGCACCCCCCTTCCCTCTCTCCATCCTCTTTCTCTTCCTCTTTCTCCCTCCTCCTCCCCCCTCTGTCCCACTCTCCTCCAGTCTCTCCATCCTGAATCAACATTCCAGCCCAGGGAAGAAAAACAGGGCAGGTTTCCTTCCTTTCCCTGGCGGGGCTCCAGACAGTGACTGGGCCTTTGTGTGTTCTGGGCTAAGGTCATTCACTCACCCTTGCCCGCCCCACTGCCTGCAAGGCTACTTGAGAAAAGGCATCCTGGCAGAGGAGGAGGAATGGGGGCAGAGAGAGGCAGGGGCTGCCCTGGAGGCCCTGTCTGGTAGACCCCCCAGGTCTAGTGGAGTCCAAGTGCCCCAGCACCATGTGGGTTTTGTGGCTTTGTGAGAGAGGTGGGGAACTTTGATCAACCTCCTGGGGCAGAGGTGGGGCCCCAGTCTCAGCCCTCAGCCCTCAGCCCTCAGTCCTCTGTGCTGTGCTGTGTGATCCTGGGCCAGTTCCTGTTCCTCTCTGGGCCAATTCCTGATCCTGTCGCTTCCTGACTGAGTAACTCTGGGCATGTGGCCAGAACATTGGGCCTCACTTTCCCTTTTTCTGTGAAACAGTCCCTGCATCTGGATCCTGTGACTTCCCAACTAACAAAAAGCATCCAGTTTGTTTATTTAAAAATCTCAGCTCCAGGCCTCCCCTGGTGGCGCAGTGGGTTAAGCAACGCACTATGAAGCAGACCGCAGCCACTTGCAGCATGAGTTCGATCCCTGCTGCCGGCCAGGGAGGGG
>JAGFMF010011711.1:1922097-1941202 GCA_019455555.1 Galemys pyrenaicus
CCCTGCTCTCTGTGGTGAATCCTCTCACCACCCCCACACCTCTGGCCTGTACCCCAGTGCTTGTATGCATAAATAAATAAATCTTTAAAAAAAAAAAAATCTCAGCTCCAGGTGACATACACTATGAGGAATGTGGGGTATTTGTTTTTTAACAAACAGATTAGAATTGCTAGAGGTGGACCGAATTCAAAGGGAGGCTGTGAGGATGGAGTCTGGGAGTGAGCATGGAGAACCCCGAAACTGTGAGCATCAGTATAAAGATTCTAAAAGCTCACACATACTTACTATTTCCTTTTGGGAGCCATTTCCAGTGCCGAAAATTTGAGAGCACCACGTGTTACCCAAAATGAGGCACACCTGTGGAGCAGGGTCAGGCCAGGAACAAGCCCTTGTAAAAAAAAAAAAAAGGTTATTTTTGGCCTCTCCATTGCCTGTTGCCAAAATGAACACTTTTGTGGGGAGAGCAGAACACTTATCAAGCACTTAAGCATTAGATTCTTTTCTTGTATTGACTCCCCTCAACCTTTTCAACCACCCTGGGAGTGGGGCACTCAGCGCTGCTACAGAATGAAGGGAACTCAGGTCAGCCATGGGGACTGCGGGGACTGGAGAGGTTTTCAGCTCACTGTTTCCCCACGTGTAAAATGGGGAAACTGGTGGTCACTGCTCCCACGGTGTGTTGCAGAACTTTGTTGAGCTAATCCGGGCCAAGGACACACTCAATGTCAGTGTTATCAGCACTATTGTTACTTGGGGTTATTATTGTTGATTTTTCCTGGACTGTTTAAAGGAGAAGGGACTATGCTGGAGGTTTCTGGGGAGCCCAGAGATGCCCCAAGGGACAAGAGAATGATCCTGGGGACATCTGAGCCTCCACACCCTTAGGACAAGGGATCTGGCTTGACCTAGAAATCTGAGCTGCCTGCCCTGTCCTCCCTTGCCGTCTTCCCTCTCTCTGCCCCTCCCGCTGACCTAATTCTGTACTGCACAAAGCAAGCGCCAAATGAAAACAACCCTAGTCTTTCCCAAACCTTTCCACTTAGGCTGTGGTTGCCCTTTGCTCTGAGATGAAAAGGCCATTTTGTCCGGTTTGGGAGGAAGGTGTTCCAAGATCTGCCATGGCAAAGCCTGCCAGCTGGTCACCTGGCATTCATTCTTCCTGCTTTACTTGATGTCAGGACCCTGATGTTACGGAAGGCAGCGAGTACCCAGGAAAAATGACTACATTTCCCAGCCTCCCTGGTAACTATAGTGACCATGTGACTAAGAGCTGGCCAATCAAATTTAAGTGGAAGTTGTAGGCTTGGACATTGGGGGAAGGTTCCTTAAAAGGAGCATCAGGCATATACTGGTTAGGGGCTGTTTTTGCCTTATATCCCATTCTTTCTGTCTAAAGTCTGGATGATGAGGCAGCTGCAGCTCCAGCGGCCATCTTGGGTCATGAAGTAATTTGAGAGTATGGGAACCCCGAGGTAAGAATGATGGAGAAGGTTAGAGTTTTGTCCTTAATGACAGACTCTGGAATCTACGGCATCACCACTCCAGCTCTGAACAATCTGCTTCTGGGTATTTTTTATGTGAGGAATAAATAAATTTCTATTCATATAAACTACTCTTACATATTCCCGTCTCTTGATTGTTAAGTCCAGCTTCTCTTTCTAGCCACTGAAGAGAAGCCCTGGCACCTAGGCTTTAGCCCTATATATGTTGCTGACTATGTGAACTTGATGGGGGTGGGGAACGTTAGCGGCACTATTCCTATTTGAGATTGGCTAGCGGTGGAGTTAAGAGTATGGGCTTAAACCCATCTGCCCCTTCTAGCGGTGCCATTGTCTGGAAACCACGTAATGGAGACCACTTAGAGGAGCAGCTATCAAATTCTATGGAGCTCAGGTAGGGTGTGGTCAGTGGGTAGACGGTTTGCTCTCCTTTCATTGGCCAGGATTGGTCACATGACTGACTATAACCCTAAGGCAGGCTGGGAAAGCGAGACATTTTCGTCTTCTTTAGTTGGAAGAGGAGGGGGCGTGGCTCCTGGGGAGCTGGCCACTGACCATGCCACACCCCCTTCCCAAAATGTTTAATATGTGTTTAAGCATATACCACAAGTCAGACTGCTTCAACCAGACTAGTTTCTTACTTATCTTATGTCTTAGTTTCTTCCGTCATCACCCTTGTCTATCACATTGACTTTCTCAATACCAGTTTTAGGTTTTATTCATTAATTTTAATATTGCTTTCATTTCTGCCTTCCTCTTTCTTAATTCCTCACCTTTTTTCCCTTTGGTTTGTTTTGTGAAAATTTCCTCATTTCTTTAGAGGAAGCTTATTTTGCTCATTATAAAGTCTTTTGGAGTTTAAGCATTTAAGGTTGTCATTTCCCATCCAAGTGACACTTTGGTCATATCCCATAGGCTTCTTCATACAGTGATCTCACTATTATTTGATATTTTTTGATAGTTTGCATTTTAATGGCCTCTGTAATCCAGGTATTATTTAAACAAGGGATTAATTTAAGTGTGTAGAAATTTGGGGAGAGGATATAACTTTTGAATTGGTATCTACTTTTACTGTATTGCTATTTTATAGAATATGTTGATCAACCATGTAAGTTTGCATTTAAAAGAAGGGTTCTGAGGCTAATAAAATGGTTTGGAAAACTGTAATGTACTTCAAGTCCATCGCTTTTTTAATGATGGGCAAAGTGAACGTGTAGTGAGTGAATCGAAGACCAACCTAACTCAACAGCTCCAGGAAGACTGTCTTGAAACTTTTTGAGCAATCTCTCTAGTGGGTCTTTCCTTCCCCGCCCTAACACTCTACCCCAAGCCTGGATCTGCAATCACCATTATGACTAACACCAAGAGTCTCTCTAGAAGGGCATCTTGGCTGGGTGGAGCATGAGGCTCAAATCCTACTAGTGAGAGGACTTAAAAGACACATTCTCTCTGCCTCCCAGCTCTCCACCCTCTCTCCCTCACTTCTGTCCCCTTTGTAATCATTCATTCACAAGGTATTTTTTGTGCCTAGAGACGGGAAATATTTTTAGGGTTCTGTAGATGATGTTTAAGAGAAACAGGGCAGTGGGGGAGACATCTCAGGAACATGGAGGACATAAAGGGGCATCTCTTGTTAAGCAGGTGAGGGGCAGAAGGTGCTGGAACTCTTATTGAGAAATCTGGCCCTTATCCTGTCCTGTGCATAAATAGACATGCTTCCCGGCCTCAGTGATGGAGTGGGGTGCAGTGTAGCGAGGAGGGCCCACGTCCCACAGCTATTTGGTGCCCCAAGGAAGGGCAGTCTTTGGCTCACTGGAAATCTGGGCCCTTAGTTAAAACCTGGGGAAACACCGGAAGGGCCTGAGACCCCAACATCAAACAGTGAGTGCTGGCGGCACTGGGAACTGGCACCTCTGTGCATGCACACACCTGGCGTGAGAATAATCTTGGGAAGGTAGGGGAGCTAGTGCGGCCCCTGGAGGTGACAGGGCTGGCGGTGGTGGAAGGAGAGGCTGACACGCGCGTGTGTTAACCGGCACATTTATGGCCTCTGTGGCTCTCCAACAGCTCATTGAAGGAGGAGGAGGTGTTAGAGCCCCATGGGCAGTAACTCTAGGGCGGCAGGAACAGAACAGTGGGACCTCCGTCTGGTCCAGCAGCCTCTCTGGAAGAGCACGTCCTCACTCCAAGATGGAGACAGGAGGATGGCGCAGAAAACTCTTTTCTGCCGAGGACTCCAGGGCCTCGCTGCTACTCCAGGACTATGGAAGAGGACGGGGCGCAGGGGCGGGGGAGGCCATCAGGGAGGTAAAGAACTAGGTTCCCAGTGCCCCCGCCCCTCCCATCGCCCTACCCACACCCCCAGCCTCCCATCGGCCCCACCCGCCCGTCGCTCAGCCTGTGCCAGGTTCAGGTTCAGGAGAGTGGCCTTGGTCCTCGTGCGTGAGAGGGAGGTTGACTGTGAGGAGAGAGACAGGTTGAAAAGGAATTCTGCGGCTTCACAGGGGTGTCCTGTGCCACTGAGCAGCACTCGTCCTAACACTGACCCAGGAAACCAGGGTTTAATCTGAACGGAGGAGAGTGTCTAGGGGTATCTGGTGGTGATGTGGTTTTTGATTCTGGAAGCTTCAGGTGTGAGAGAGGAGGACACTATTCCTGACTCAGGAACATGGCTTCTGAGAGTGCCTGGTCATGTGGGTAAGACCCTGCCCTCCTCAGAGTGGAGGCCTCTGGACATACAGTCTGATGGAGGAGGCTCTGGGGGCCCCCAGTCTGATGGAGGAGACATGGTCCCATATTCTGGGAGCCCCCAGTCTGATGGAGGAGACCTGGTCCCTGATTTGAGGGACTCCTAGTCTGATGGAGGAGACATGGTCCCTGATTTGGGGGGTTCCTACTCTGATGGAGGAGACTGGGGTCCCTGACTCTGGGGGCCCCCAGTCTGATGGAGGAGACCTGGTCCCTGACTCTGGGGGCCCCCAGTCTGATGGAGGAGACATGGTCCCATATTCTGGGAGCCCCCAGTCTGATGGAGGAGACATGGTTCCTGAATCTGGGGACCCCCAGTCTGATGGAGGAGACCTGGTTCCTGATTTGGGGGACTCCTAGTCTGATGGAGGAGACATGGTCCCTGATTTGGGGGTTTCCTACTCTGATGGAGGAGACCTGGGGTCCCTGACTCTGGGGGACCCCAGTCTGATGGAGGAGACATAATTCCACCACCTAGGAAGCTCCATCCTAATGAAGGAGATCATCCCTATTTCAGTTTGAAAGATAAATTCCACCCTCTGACAGTAGAAAGTCTGTTCTTCTTCTTACTATAATGTGAAGGATGAGATATGATCCCCATTGTCTAGGCTCTTCCAGCCTGAAGAGGTAGGCTTGCTCCACCTTCACCCTAGACCTTGATTCTAACGGTCAAGGTCAACTCCCATCATTAGCTTGTTTCCCCAATATGGTAGAAGAGGCAATATCTCTTGTCTAGGATCCACTCATCCAAAGGGAAAAGATGCCCTCAAACTCAGACTAAGCCCCTTCTTTTAAAACTTTGTCTGGTGTACCTGGAGGAGGCCTATCTACTCCTGGTCTGAAAGAAAATGTGTGGGCTCCATTTAGGAGCCCCCCAAGTCAGATGGAGGAGACAAGACTCCTTCTTTCAGTCTTATGGGGAGGCACAGCCGTCCTTGATCTACGTTTCACTGTCTAGTGGAGGTGGAAGCCCCTGTCTGCAGAGACGCTCCCTCCGCCCGTCCCATACACTCACGGGCCACCTGCAGTTCCACCTCCAGAGACTCCGTCTTGCCCTGCAGCGTGACGGTCTTGAGCGTGTAGCGGCCGGCGTCCGTGAGGTTCAGCTTCTGCACCAGCAGCGAGCAGTTGGCGAAGCCCACCTCCCGGCCTGTGTTCGCGGGGCCTGCAATCCAGTTCCCCGACGGCAGTTGGCTGAGCAGCCGGTTGGGCTCGGAGGCAGGCCCACGGTACCAAGCGTAGACCAGGAGATCCTTGGGGTGACCCTGCACCGTCAGGGTGACGTCCTGGCCCTCCGTAGGCTTGGCCGGCACTGGCACGATTGTCATGGCAACCGCTGCCGCTGGAGAGAGTGATGGGCTGTCAGTTGGGCCTGCATGAGGCACAGTGGCCCCTCCCATCCCCCTGCCAGTTCCTCTGTGCTTCCCCCCACTGGCTGGCACTTCCCCATGCGGGTGCTGGGAAGGAGACAGAGGAAGGAGGTGACTTTGTGTGGCAGTGGAGGTGGGTTTTGTGGACCAACAGTGTCTGCTAGGGAGCTGTGTCTTCCCCCATCAGATTGGAAGACCCTAGAGGGTGGGGTCCATTGTACCCCCATTAGACTAGGAATTCCCAGTCTTTGGGGGATGTCTCTCTCATCACCCTGGAAGGTCCTAAAGAATCGTATCATGTCTCCTCCATCAGATTCCCAAAATACAGGGACCATGTCTTCCCCATCAGATAGTTGGGAGTTGTATGCCCAGGCTGCATCTTTTGTGTCAAACCACGACACCTCAGTCTAGGGGCACAGATTGAAAGATTCCCCAGAAAAGCCTGGGGTCATGTCTCCTCCATCTGGTTGGAAACTCTAGATTTTTGGGTTGGGTCCTTCCAATTACACGGGGGACCTCAGAAGTTGGATGGATCCATGTCTATCCATCAGACTGGGGATTCCTAGAGAGGAGGGGGGACCTGTACTCCCCCATCAGATTGGGAGTACTGCAAAGACGGGTACTGTCTCCCCCATCAGACTAGGAATTATGAAAAAAGTCCATGTCTTCTTAAGACACATCTTCCCAGTCAGAATGGCAACTCCTGAGCGGGGCGGCGTCTCCTCCATCTGGCTAGATGCTCACTGAGGGCGGGTGTCAGGCTCCATCCCTGATTGGAGGCCCCTGGTAGTTTTGGGGGCCATCTCTGCTGGGGCAGAAACCATGTCTCCTCCATCAGCTCAGTCTCCCCAGGTGGGAGAAGGGTGTCTGCCGTTCCTCTGTCTCTCCCTTGGCACTTGCCACAGTTCATGAGGCCCTCGGGGGTGCTGTGCCCATTCCTTTCACAGGCCTGAATACCTAGGACACCCCACCCCCCATCTTGATCTTCACAGGCAGGGCTCAGTCCACCCCCTGTCTCCTGCCAGGACCCACTGCCAAGGTCCCAGGTGGATGGGGCAGGAGGTTCACTTACCTGGGGGATGTCATTTCTGCTTTGGGTGAAAGAGTATCCACCCTTTGGATGAGACCCAGCCTGTTATTAGGAAGGAGGGATGGGAGAAGGAAGGGAGGGAGGAGAGGAGGGAAGAAGGGAAGGACTCTCCCTCTGTCCCCAGGAGAATGGCAGCCCCTTGGGAAGAAACCGAGGCAGAATGAATGAGGCCCTAATGTTCAAAGCCACCATCCCCAGGGGATGCTAAAATGTCCCCTGAGGATCTAGATGGCTCTGAAAACACCAGATGTGTCTGCACAACCTCCGCCCCCAGGTCTTTTAAGGACAGATGCATGGCAGTACCTTTCTGGCAGTGTTTTTCCATTTACCAACAACTCGTCTGATTTTCTCTCTGTGTGTGTGTGTGTGTGTGTGTGTGTGTGTGTGTGTGTGAGAGAGAGAGAGAGAGAGAGAGAGAGAGAGAGAGAGAGAGAGAGAGAGAGAGAGAGACACGTGCTCTGTAATCTGGACCAGATAATGGGTAATTGAGTTGTCTGCACACACGTTCAGCTGTCTGTGTGACAGGGAGTGGGTCCGACCCCTAAGTAGCTGATGAATTTAAAACGGGGCACCCCCACATGAAGGAACCTCCAAATGCTTTTCCACTCTGCTGCCCCACATGGGACCTGTGGCCCACACCTCACTTTGTCACCCCTCAGGGAAGAGTCTGATTTGCCCTGTGTTTTCTGGGTGTCAAGGTAGGAGCTGTCTCTTCTGGATGAAGAGGCATCCACCCAATATGACACCTTGTCACCTGGTCAGTGAAGGGTTGACAATGTCGAACTTTCCAATCATCGGTTGGGCAAATGGTGGCTCCATTGTGTGTGTGTGTGTGTGTATGTGTGTGTAAAACTTCACAGTCCAACCGGGCCTCTGTGGGGAGGGGTCAGGCTAGGGGCTACTCACCAGAGAGCTTGACCACTACTGAGGCAGATCCAGAAAGCAGGGTCTTGGGGTTCTTAGCAATACATGTGTACGTGCCCTCCTGGGCGGCAGTCATGCTGCTGATGTTGAGGTGGTCCAGGTCATTCTTCAGTGCCCGCCCATTGAAGGCCCACACGTACTCCGGCTCTGGGCAGGACCGGGATGCGCACCACAGGGTGAGGGACGTGTTGAAGTCAAGTTTGATGGTGCAGCCCGTGCGGGTGGTGTGGTCCTGGAGTATAGCCACACGTTCTGGGCCAACTGTGAGGACAGGAGGGAGAGACACAAGGCAGTAGGGGGAGAGGGCAGCTGAGGGGGGCTCCTGGCTTTCTCTCCACCACACTGGGCACCTGGGACTATCTGGGCCGAGGGGAGGGAGGGAGAAAGCCATGGCTCGCCTGCATTCCACCATCCCACCTCCACCTCCGTTTTGTTTTTGTTTTTTTGCTTTAGGATACTAAGACTCAAGTTCCTTTCAGGGACTCTGCGTTTGCTTGTCAAAGGAGGGCGCTGAGCCAGACAAAATTTCAAGCTATGTTTGAAATCGATGGCTCCATTTAAAAAGATGATGATGGGGCCTCCCCGGTGGCGCAGTGGGTTAAGCAACACACTATGAAGCAAGCCTCAGCCACTGCAGCATGAGTTCGATCCCTGCTGCCGGCCAGGGAGGGGGACCCACATGGCGCGGCAGACCTCTCCTGCTGTGCCCGCTGCTCCCCTCAGCAGTGTACTTCCGTTGATCTGCCTGTTCTGCTCTCTGCTCTCTGTGGTGAATCCTCTCACCGCCCCCCACACCTCTGGCCTGTACCCCAGTGCTTGTACGCATAAATAAATAAATCTTTAAAAAAAAATAAAAAGATGATGATGAAGAAGAAGCAGCAGCAGCAGCAGCGGCAACAGCAGCTTAAGTGAGTGGCTTCTGATAGCCATTCTGTGTCTACAATTCTAAGGCTTCAAGAGTCAGTGTTTCTAGGATCTAGAACGCTAAGCTTCTAGAATCTGGTTTCTAAGCTTCTAGAATCGGGTGACTCTAAGATTTTCAAAGTTCACTTTAAGAGTAAAAATTTCTGCTTCTAGGGTTTCTAGAATTCTCAGAGTCTAGAATTCAGCGCTTCTTAAACCTAGAATGCCCTGATGGGAACATTCTAGGCTCTACGTTTCTCTACATCACTGACACTTGTGTACCTTGGTGGTTTGCTTTTCCTGGCTTCCACACTGCAGTCTGCTGGCCCTGGGAATGACTCCATACTTTGGTCTGTTTTTTAATTTTATCAGCACCCCTCTTCCCACTTCCCCCACTCCCTTCCCTACAGCTACTGCTTCAAACAGAAGGGTTATTCCTCTTCTAAGGCGGGTCTCAGTCCTTCACAGATGGACTTCACAAGTGCATCTGAAGTGGGGTCCAGGTTCCTAAGCCGAACGTGGCCTACTCACTCACTGGGTGTCCTTGGGCACCCACTTCTGTCCTCAGTTTCCCCACCTATGAGGCTGGGGTTGGGTATCTCTGAGGACTCAGTACAGGAGGACTCACAGTACACGGTCAGGTTGATGGGTGCGCTGCGGCTGACACTGACCGGGTTCCAGACCTCACACTGGTAGGCTCCTGCCTCTTCCCTTCGAATTCCATGCCGGGTCAGCACCCGGCTGTCTGGGGACAGGCCGAGGCGGACGGCGATGGGCAGGGTGTCACCGTTGAAGAACCAGCGGACCTCAGCAGGGCTGGGGCTGCTGCACACCAGGCGCAGGGTGTCTCGACGTTCCACGAGCTCTGTGCTGTTGGCCATGACCACGGGCGGGGCCAGGATCTCTGTGGGCAAGAGACAGAGGGGGAGGAGGCAGGGCACCGCCTGCTCCCAGGGACTTCCCCTCCCCAGGCCAGGGCTAGCAGGATCCTGGCGGTGCCCCGCACT
This sequence comes from Galemys pyrenaicus, assembly GCA_019455555.1. Taxonomy (NCBI): domain Eukaryota; kingdom Metazoa; phylum Chordata; class Mammalia; order Eulipotyphla; family Talpidae; genus Galemys; species Galemys pyrenaicus. The sequence goes on from JAGFMF010011711.1 coordinate 1,931,639, forward strand.
CCCAGCCGGAGGGGCGAAGAAGGCGATAGGAGGCAGGTCTAATCTGGGAAGTCATCCTGAAGGAGGTGACTATTTTAATATTATTTTAAGCTGTTTTTTTTTTTCCTGGGGGAGGGGGATGGTTTTAAAATACTTTACATTGCTCTCTCTTTTTTTTTTTTTTCAAAGGAGGGATTGAGAAGAAAGTGGGAAGGCCCCCTTGGGGTAGAGGGGTGTCTGGGGGTGTCTCACCATAGACCTGTAAGTGTCCGTAGCCCACCTCCGTCTGAAACTGCCTGTTGAGAGTCTGCAGGATGTAGGTGCCCGAGTGCCTGGGCAGAGCGCCCTGGATGTCCAGGCCGCCGTCGGGGCGCACCGCCTCCCTCCCAGTGTGTGCCGGGCCGGGGGTCTCGTCGCCCGTGCTCACGATGTAGCTGGCCACCAGGTAGGCCAGGCTGAGTGTGGGCCCTGCATACCAGTTGTAGGCAAGCAGCTCCCCCGACAGCCCGTGGACGACCAGGGTGACATTGTCCCCCTCGGCTGGCTGGGCAGGCTCAGGGGTGATAGAGATCTCGGCCCTGGTGCCCAGGAAGGCGGCTGAGGAAAAGGAGGGGACGGATGGAGCTGGCCCCACCGATCCCCCGCATCTGACCGAGGAGGAGACTTGGCTCTCAGCACACAGCAAGTGCTCACTAAGTGTGAGTCAGGCACAGGGCCGGGAAGGGTGTGTCGAGTTTCCAGCACACAGCTCAGGGCAAGGCCAGAGCTCACACTTGGCCTGACGAACCTGGAGACTTCACTGGACCTCAGGTCTTAGAAGGTCAAGCTGGTTCATCCAGTCCAGTGAATTTTACTTTCCCACAGAGGTCAGGGCCTGTAACGCTTACCCCACCCCTCAGCCCCCGCCCTCCACCTGGGCCAACTCCTAGCCCCTGCCCCCAGCTTTCCTCCCCTCTTCTCTGCAACCACTCCCCCCCCCCCCCCCCTCCCCGGGGACACAGCACACTTAGGGACCTGACAAGTGCACTCCACCCCTTTCCTTCACAACCCAGCAGCTGGGCCAGACTAGCTGGTCAGGGCTGTTTGGGTTGACTAGCGTGTGTTCAGTGGAATGGGTGGCCACGGTGGTGGTGCTCACGTAAGAAGTCCTTACATGCCCAGCCTGGCTTCTGGTACTTTCCAGGAAGGTAGTGCAGGGTGAGGAGGGAGGTTTTGGGGTCTAGCGCTCTGCCCTGCCACTTTCTGGCTGTGTGACACTGGCCACGACAGTCCCTCTCTGAACCGTGGTTTTCTTATCTATGAAGTGGTGGCTGTGAATGGGCCCCGGCAGGGAGGTGGCTACACACAGAAAGCATGTAAAACAGCTTCTAGGAAATGCTGCTTCTAGTGACCTGTGAGGGATCTGCTGCATCAGGCCCATTGCATGGGTGAGGAGACTGAGGCAGAGAAGAAGGCAACTCCCGCAGCCACGTTCCATCCAGAGGGGCAGAACCCACTGTGACCAACCTTCTAGCTCAGGGAGGGCTTGCTGCCTGCTGCAGGGGGTCCCCCACTCACACCCCAGCCTGAGAAAGTCTCCACCCTGCAATCCTCTTCGGATGGCTGGCCCTGCCCACCCCGGCCACTGGAGTCTCTTAGAGGGGCAGACGGCCTGGGTAACGCCAGCCGCTCTCCCACCCCAGCACGCTGGCCCTCCGGCTCACACCTTCCCTCTCCCTGGTCCGGAGACCCCCTCCCTTCCCAGACCTTGGCAGGGGCTGAGATTCTGGGGGGCTCCATTTCCCCCCTGCTCACCACTGAGGAGGAGCCAGCTGCACCGGGTCAGCACCATCTTCGGCCCCCAAAGCCGGCGTGGGAGACAGTGGCGCTGGTGTCCACTTCTTTGAGACCCTTTCTGGTTGGGGCTTGGCTCTGTCTGGTGAAGGATCTGGGAGGGTTTGGTGATTTGGAGCCGGGGGAGATCACCTGAATTTGGAGGGATCGAGTCACCGAGGATCCGGGGCCCCATTTGGGCACCAGAGCGGGTGTGGCAGGCTCGGGCCAGGGGCCACGACCTGGCCAGGCCTCCTGGGGCGCTGCCTAAACTTCTTTGTGCCTACCGGCTGGGTTTGGTGCCCGGAAAAGAACCAGGTCGCCAGGGAGAAGGGAGGAGGAGGGTGTGGGGGGAGATGTTAGGGCAGTTTTTACCCACAGCCCAGGACTGGCCTCCCTGGTGAACTTGGGGGTGTCACTGTGGAATAAAACCAATAAACAGTGACGGCCATTTTCCCAACCAGGGGGTGACCTAAAGGTGACTTAAAGTGGGCATCCAAGCACTGATGTTAGACCCCCACTAGCAGAAGGGAAGGGAGGGAGGGGTCAGGGAAACTCTGACCCATCCCAGGCCCTGCAGGGAGAGGGGTCAGAAGTCTACTCTTCCCACCTGAAGCCACAGGGCAGGGGAGGAGCTGGTGCTGTTGCTTTCTCTGGGACCCTGTTTCTAGTTGGGCCCCCTGCAAGCACCCAGAAGTCCGCATCCTCCCTCTTTTCCCCTTGAGGGCTTGTTTTTCCTCTCTCTTTAGTAGGTATCTGTGAAGATGGCTGAGAGAGCTGAACTTTGACCTTGGCTGTGCACTTACTGGGAGTGGGGCTGGAACTGAGTCTCCATTTACCTCAAAATGGAAGGTGAAACTCAGCAGGTGCAGCCCCCCCCTTCCCCCCTCAGGGCTGAGAGCAGCTAGGGGCCCTCTGAGTCACCATTTTTCCGGCTGGAGCCTGGCTGGGAACTCAAGGTCTGGTTGGCATTTCAGCCCTGGCTCTGGCTCTAGCTCCACTGCTCTCTCCCTGCATGAGCCCGAGTAGGTGGTAGAGCTTGCTGGGTCTCAGTTCTCGGTCTGCAAAATGGGGATGATCTGAGCTCTGAACTCTAGGGCAGCTGTGAAGGTTAGATGAGTAAACGCTGCCTGGCGAGAGTGAGAGACATTCACTCAGGCATGTATGCGCAGATTTAGCAGGAGCCTCTCCTGGTGGCCTCCAGAGGGTGCAGCCCCTTAGACCCCACCCTGACAGGCTGCTGTTCAGGGGCTAAAAAAACAAAATGCAACTCTGTTTCACACTGACTGGAGGTAAGCCCCTGGGGAAAAATAAAGGCAGAAAGGAGGCTTGGGATTTTTAAATTGGGGTAGTGTCTCAGGGCTGGAGATGTTGGGCCGAGACCCTGGGGGTCCCAGGGATGGGGCAGGGTGGGGTGTGTTCCTGACAAACGATGTGTTAATTTGTTGTTATCTTGATGGTTTTTGGGCCTTCCTCCTGCTGAGGCTTCTGGGCAGGGCACCAACCCTGTGGCTTTCATGTCCCGGTTTCCCGGTTTTGTTCCTCCAGCCCAGTGTCCCCAGCTGCCCTTGCAGGCGAGGCCCCGGGGGGGGGGGGTGAGATGAGAGAGGGCAGTGAGAAGTATGGGTGAACTTGGTGCCTCCTGCTCCCCCCACCCCACCTGCAACCTCACCTTACCCTCACCTGGCTCAGCCCCTCCCCTGAGCCCTGGGACCTGGTCCAGGGTCATGCAGGATGCCTTCCCCAGATGTCCCTGGCACCTCACTCACCTTGTCCCCAACTGACCTCGTCATCTCCCCTCAGACCTGCTCTTCCACCCCATCCTTTTATCAGAGTGGCGCCACCGTCCAACTGTCCACCTGTCATTGGGACAGAGACGGGAGCTTGGCCCCGATGCCTCCCCTCTCTTCCCAGCACACCATGTCCTCTGCTAACTGCCTCTTAACTATCTCTTCCTTGGGCACCCTTCTCTCCCCTGCCCCCTCGCCCCCGTGGCCCCTGCCCTGTCCCAGGTGCCTGCCCTCTTGCACCTTGTCTGATTTCCCTTACCCTACTCCTTCCTGGTCTCTGGCCCCGGTCTTGCCCTCTCCCATGATGCTCAGAACCTGCCATGGTTCTTGAGTGCCCTCAGGAGAAAGCTCAGCTCCTCGCCATGACCTGTGTGTTGGGCCTGCCTCACAGAACACCCTTCCTTCTGGGAACTCGGCTCCCATTATTCCATACCTTTTGCCTTCCCTCTACTCAGCATATGCTGACTTCTACGTCCTTTCATCATGTACTCAACAACGACTCCTTTTCCAGGAAGCCCTCCTGGACTCTCAATCTGGATTAGGTGCTCCCTGGGTCCTCGCTGTCAGAGGGTGGCTCTGTCTCCCCAACTGGACCATGAGTTCTGGGAGGGCAGGGCAGGGACTGCTGCAGTCACTTCTGTGTCCCAGCAATGCCCAGAACAGAGCAGGGCCTCAGAGAGTGTTTGTGGAACCAGATACCTGGTGTGGATGACACACAGAGAGACAGAGAGAGAGAGAAGAGCCTCCAGGGAGGTTTGGGTTTCTGATGATTTGCTGTCTGACTGAGAAATGTGACCAGGATGTGGCTCCCAGGGGCTCAGAGACAGATTCCTGCTTTTGTCCAGCCCCCGCCAAGCTCCCCACCACCCACAGCCTCTCACCCTCTCACTCTCTCCTCTGCTGTTCTGGCCTTTCTGGCCCCACCCCCCACTTCCATAGCCTCTGCTTGGGTGCCCCGGACATGAGCCTGATTCCTGGTCTCATCAAGAGCTGCGGTTTCTTGAGCACCTACTGTGCGCGAGGCCCAGGGCTGGGTAGTAAGTAGACCAGGTGATCTCTGTGAAGTGGGTGGTGGGCGACCATTACATCAGCCTCCATGGGACTCCTCTGAGGGTGGAGAGAGCAGGCACGTGGAGAGCTCAGTGCCCCAAGTGTGCACCAGGCTCGTGGGCCATGGCTCCTTCACCATGCCACAGGCATTTACTGAGCACATACTATGTGGGGACACTGAGCGGGGCTCTGGGGTACAGCCATGAGTAGAATGGGAAACATCCTGCCCCAGTTCCCAGAGAACTGACCTGTCATCCGGGGAGACACAAACACATACAATGGCCTATCTGGTGGAGACAGTGCTGTGGAGGAAAAAGAGCAGGGCGAGGGGCCTGCACAGGGTTATGGAGGGCAGAGGGGGCTTTGGAGCAGACACTGAATACCCTAATTGAGAGGGTACTGGGCCCATGCTGACTCTGGGGGAGAAACAGCCGTGCAAAGGTCCAGCTGGGAGTGTGTGGGTGAATGTGAGGCCGGTGTGCCCTGAAGCAGAGGGAGGGAGGTGGGGGTGGGATGGGGGGTGAGCAGAGACTGCAGGTGGACTCTGCCTCTTCTTCTGAGATGGGTGCCCTGGGAGGAGTGAGAGCAGACTGCTGAGTCAGGAGGCTCTCCCAGATGCCTGTGGGGGACAGAGTGAGCAGGTGAGGTAGAAGTGGGGAGTTCTGGGAGGCGGGGACCCTGATACCTATACCTGGGTGATTTGCTGCAGGCACAGGTACACAACAAGAGTGTAAAAGATATCACTCATGCTCTTACACCTGTTCTATGTTGAAATGATGGCATTTGACACCTGCTGGGTAACAAATTCTTACACTTGTTTCCCTTCTATCTTTCTGCCCCGAGGCTGGACTACCTTAAGTTGTGGACATGTGAGATCACAGATCTGTTTTACTAAGGATACTGTTACTCACTGGACAGGGCTGGCTTGACACATTCCTTCCTTCTGCATCCCCTCCCTCCCAGAGAACCCATTCTGCAGACAAGGAGACGGAGGCCTCGGGAGTAAGGAGGGGAGAAGTTTGTGTCCTGACTGTCTGCTGGGGACCAATTTCTCTGCCCTTGTCAGCACTCCCCTCCCCCCTCCCCCCAGTTATCTCACCAGTGAGGTCATTAGCTCCTTATGGAGCCCATGGCCCTGGGGCCTCTTCACTCGCCAAGACCTGCCCGCTGCAGACTTAATATTTGTTGCAGGACAACAGTGCCCCGGGCCTAGGGCAGGACTTTTGTACTATGGGCTGACTGAGGGTGCTGGGCAGAGTGGTCCCCCCTTATCTCCTCAGGGTGAGGCCCAGTGTGCAGCTGTATTGACTGGGTCTTGGGTGTGGCTTCCAGTGCCAAGGTCTGGGGTTGGGCCTGGGGAGGGTGCTCTTGGGGAACAAATACCCCTGGGTCCCCTTAATTCCTCACCCTAGAACAGGTGGCTTGGGCAGGTGACTGTAATAGAGAGGACCCGGGTGGAAGGGGGTTGGAGGAGCAAATCTCACACCTTAGCATGGGCTTCTCCATTTGCTCAGGTACCCATCCTTCTATCTCCTTCCTCCTCTCCCCTCCTCCCTCTTGCACCCGATTCAGCCGGGTTTTTCCAAGTCGTTGAGCAAATATTTACTGAACATGATTACATGGCCAGTCTGGAGATATAGGTAACATATTGGAAGGAGATGGGTACTCATTAAAACATTGATACAGCATATCAAGTCAGGTGGAAACAAGGGCTATAAAAAATAAAATGTACTATTCAGCAATCAAAAAAGATAAACTAGAGTCATTCATAGAAATGTGGATGGAGCTAGAAGGGATTATGCTCAGCAAAATAAATTAGAAGGTAAAAGAAAAATACCGGACAGTTTCACTCCTAGGAGGAAATAAGGGAACCAAATAAAGGACCAAGGAAGAGAATAATAACAATAAAAACAAAACAAAACACAACACAACAAAAACAAAAAGACAAGGACAAATCAGAAACACAACACGTTATGTGTGTGGAGGGGGAGGGAATGGGATGAGGGCAGAAAGAGCACAAGGGTCTGAGGTGACGGTGCACGGGTGAAATGGTGAATTCCAGGAGAACCACAATTGATGTCAAATTTATATAAACAAAGGAAAAAAGAAAAAAATGTAGGGCAAGAGGACAGGGAAGGGCAGGGGAGTCAGGGAGGGCCTTTACTGAATGGAGATGAGGAATTTTGTGAACACTTGTTGGAAGAAGGTATAGCAAGAGCAAAGGCCCTGAGGCAGAAAGGTCTTTGATGAGTGTGAGGAGACAAGGAAGTTGGTGAGAGGAGGGACAGTGGGAGGATGTGGTCACAGAGGGAGCAGGGGACCCAGAGAAGGTGAGTTTGGATGCAAGATGGCCTGTGGTAGCAGAATGGGGTGGGTGATGATTAAAGCCCAATTTAGGAGAGCCACAGAAGGGACAGAGGGGAAGGGTGTAGTTGCGGGATGGGGGGTAGCAGGAGGAAGGGTCAATTAAGTGTGAGGGGCTGGGAATTTGGGGAACGTGGTTCATGGTAAGCGCTCAGGAAATGTTTCCAGCTAAAAAGTGAAAATTAAAAACCTAGCAAACAATTCCTTCGTGGAGCCAAACACTCAGCCAGTGTTCCAGTTTCCACTGTCTACTGAAAGCTATACGTACTCTCGTCAGCTTCGTCAGGGCATCGTTCCCATACCCTCAAATGCCTCTTGTGCAAATCCAGTTTAGGACACTCTATCACCCCAGAAAGTTTCCCCATGCCACGATCCAAACATCCAAACATTTTGAAATGTTTACTTCAGAAGTGGAATGCTCCCCTCAAACTAAATCTTCCCGGAAACCCCCAGGCACACAGCAAATCCCCGATCTAAGGACTCTTCCCCATCTCTCTCCCTCACCTCCCCATCCGCACAGAGAAAAGCCTGCACCCCTTCAGTGGCATGGAGGGGTGTTGAGGGAGTCGTTTTGTGTGTCTGCACGACAGTGACCCTGTGACTTGTTCAGAATGCAATGCCCTTTTGCACACAAAGGGGTTGAATTTGGGAGGGAGGGTTTTCCCCATGAATCATATCACCCTTGCTCACAACCCAGCCCACTTCCTCCCCCAGGCCACCACTTCCTCATTTGTAAAATAAGGAGCCAGCACTCTGAGAATCTAGGGGTGCCATGGACTCCGAGGAAGTAGGTGGTGGTGGACATCGATCCCTGGCGGGCACAGCTTGGGTGGAGAGAGTGAAGGAGTCCCGGGAGACCATCCTGGTTCATCTCTTCCTAATTGAGCCAAACACTTATCTCAATGCCTCAAACCGCACCCCCTGCTCTCCCTCACAAGTCAACGATACCTGATGGATTAAGCAATGGCCACTTCTCCATGTCCTCTTATAGAAAGCAGACCCTGCTGCTTGGACATTTAATGGGTGTGGATTACATCTTGGGTCTTCTTTCCTTTCAGACCTGAGGGAGCAGAGGATAAAGCCTGGGTGTTAGAAAAACTCGGGTTCCAGTCCCAAGCTGTCCCTTATTCCCCCCATGGCCTCACCTTTCTTACCCTCATCTGTAAAATAGGGATAGTCAGAGCACTTTTCTCCTGCAAAACCGTTGCAAGACCGACAAGCTAACAGATGTAAAACATTTATTTAGCACAGTGCCTCGCCTGGAGTAAGTGCTCAGCAAATGCTTATTATTATTATTATGATGGCTTCCTCATCTCTCCCCCTCTGACTGCAAGCTCTCTGAGAGTGGGGGCTGGTCTGACTTATCTTCAGGTCTCTAGGGCCCAATCAGTTTCATTCAATGGCTCCATCTACGGGAGCCCCTCGATAACTGTCATTAATGAATGAAGTCTGGTAGGGACAGGAAGGATACAGATACAATGAGAATCCATCCACATTCACATATTCCACACACTTTCTTTGAGTTCCTGCCCTGTGTTGGTCCTATGCGGGGTGGTCCTGGGATCATGGGTGATGGAGGCAGCCACAACCCTGCCCTCTCTGGATTCACAGTCTAGCAGTGAAGATGCAAAGTAGATGGGAACTCATGGCGGGGGGTGGGGGAGTGGTGGGGGGTGGAGGAGGTGTACCTGATGCAGCTTGGAAGTCAGGGAGGGCTTCCTGGAGGAAGAGTCACCCACAAAGAGAATTGGGGCAGAGGGGGAAGAGTGTGCAGGTGGAGTCCAGTTCTTTCCCTGCTCCAGGAAGAGGGCACAGAATGTATAAAGTTCTGGAATTTCAATCTGATGGGCCATAGACCACAGGATGGGGGTGAGGGGCAGGAAGTGCTGAGAGATCCCCATGAGCCAGACCTGCAGGGAGTCAAAGACTGGTGGTGAAAAAAACCTAGACTTTAAGGACACTGGGAAGCTATGAATAGTTCTGGATAAGGGGGGCACATTGAGTCTGGATCTTTGGGGTTTTTTTGTGGTGGGAAGATGTGAGAAGGCAGGAGACCAGGTAGGAGGCTGGAGAAAGAGCATGGAAGCCACCTGGCCCAGGGCTGGGTTGTAGAAAAGAAGGACAACGAGCTCAGGAGATGTAGGGAGCTAGCTAGGGTGCCTCCCCCGGTGAAACAGAGAGTCTCTGGCCCCAGCTTCAGCGCTCCATGCCTCAGGCGCCTGTCCTTCATCTGTGTGGTCCTCTGCTGCCCCCTGCTGACTTTTACCTTGACTCCCATCTCTCTGGCAAGTCTGGAAAAAATAGGGACCCAAGAAGACCAGACCCCAACCAGTGATAGAAGGTGACATTTCATGGCAACTACGTGGCACACTCCACTCACATTCTTGTGCCCAATCATGCATTCACCCATCGAGGCTCTGAACTCATGACTTCTTTTTTTTTTTTTTTAAAGATTTATTTATTTATGCATCAAGCACTGGGGTACAGGCCAGAGGTGTGGGGGGTGAGAGGATTCACCACAGAGAGCGGGGAGCAGAACAGGCAGATCAACGGAAGCACACTGCTGAGG
>JAGFMF010011711.1:1941281-1976750 GCA_019455555.1 Galemys pyrenaicus
AGCGGGCACAGCAGGAGAGGTCTGCCACGCCATGTGGGTCCCCTCCCTGGCCGGCAGCAGGGATCGAACTCGTGCTGCAGTGGCTGCAATTTGCTTCATGGTGCGTTGCTTAACCCACTGCGCCACCAGAGAGGCCCGAACTCATGACTTCTTTTTCTCTTTATCTGTCTCTATGGATTTGCCTGTTTTGAACTTTCATATAAAAGGAATCCCACACTGTGGGCTCTTGTGTCTGGCATCTTTCACTTACATAAACTTCTCAGTTCATCCACGTTGCAACTTGGGTGCAGTGTTAAAATACTAACACGAACACTGCATCACTTACACTCCTTTCAATGACTGAATAATAACATGCCCTACTTTGTTTATCCATTCACCCACTGAAGGACATTCGGGTAGTTTCCATGTTTGACTATGAGGAAAAGCTGCTGTGAACATTTGTGTGCAAGTTTTTGTGTGGCTGTGTCTTCATTTCTTGAAAACCCGGTCGCCTTATATGATGAAAGCCTCACCCAACCATTCTAGCACCCCGACTTTCTCAGCAGTTGCTGCCTTCTTCATAACATCATGACCCTCATGACTCCTTCTGAGTTTGTCAGCTCTCCGAAGGCAGGAATCTGTAGGTCTCATTCACAAATGTCCGCTCAGAGTCCAGGACAATGGCACACAGCCGTGATTGAGAAATGCTGAATTGGTTAATGAACAAATTGACACACCCTTCTCCATCAACCCTCAAATCTCACCCAGGACCAAATTCTATCAATGCTTTACTCTTGGTATCTTTCAGTACAGTGACCTTCTCCCCCTGGCCACCCCACGGCCTAGTCCAGCACCTGCTGAATGGATGAATGAGGCACTGAACCAATAAATGGAAGAGGACTCTCTCATGAGAGTATGGTCTCTGGTTTGAATCTGAAGTGGGATTGGTTGGGCTGTTCATACATATTTCTGTTTTCTCTCTTCTGGGAACAAGCTAGGAATGTGCTTGCCCCACTCTCTTGACAGCAGTTTGTATCAAGTGACCTGTTTTGGCTTAGTGCCAGTGCACGTGTCATTTCTGGGTGGTAGCCTTTATTTTTAAAAAAATATTTATTTACTTATGCACACAAGAGCTGGGGTACAGGCCAGAGTCCAGGGAGGTGAGAGGAGTCACCAGAGACAGAGTGGGGAGCAGAACAGGCAGATGGACTGAAACACACTGCTGAGGAGAGCAGGCGAGGCAGGAGAGGTCTGCTACACCATGTGGGTCCCCTCCCTGGCCGGCAGCAGGGATCGAACTCATGCTGCAGTGGCTGCGGAAGCCCCAGAGTGCGGCATTCAACCCCTTGAGCCACCAGGGAGGCCCTGGGTAGTAGCCTTTAAAAGTCAGTTTTCTCAGTCAGCTGGCTCCTGAATGAGATATGAAGCAGAGTTCTCCCCACATCTGTCTACCTGACACAAACAGGTGGCATGAACAAGAAATAAACCTCTGATACTTTAAACCACGGAGATTGTGGGTTGCTATTACAGCATAACCCAGCTTATCCTCTCCTTAACAGCTGATATGCGACCTTGGGACAGTTGCTTCATGTCTCTGAGGTTCGAGTTCTCTAACTGCAAAATGGGAATATAATAGTCCTAGCCTCCTCCTGAGGTATTATTCTGAGAGCTCAAGAAGTGCAGACGCATAAAAGCACAAGGGTCAGGTTCTATTCACAACTAGAGATACTGTTGTTATTATGTTCAGCTCGGGGTTTGAAGTGGTGAAGGAAGAAGGCCCCATGGTACTCCCCATTTCCCAGGGCTGGGTAGGACAAACTCCTATTAGTCAGGTAGAGCTGCCATATCACATAATACAGAGTTGGTGGCTCGAACAACAGATGTTTATTTTCTCACAGTTTTGGAGGCGAGAAGTCCAAGATCAAGATGTCAAGAGCTGCTTTCTCCTGAGGTCTCTCCCCTTGCCTTGCAGAAGAAGCTGCCTTTTGCTAGTCTCCTGAAACCTTCCGTCCTTGTGCCCAATCATCTGGTGTCTCTTCCTCTTCTAAGGACACTGATCCTATTGGATTACGGCCCCACCCCATGGCTTCCTTTAACCTTAGTTACCTCTTTAAAGGCTCTATCTCCAAAATAGTCATGTTGGGGAGTTAGGATTTCAACATCCAAATTTTGAGGGGACACAATTCAGCCTACGACAGAGCTGGTGCCATTTAAGCTCACAGGTGATCAGGCTCACAGAACCTCATCTTGGAGATGAGGTTGCATTCATTAGGATTTAGGAGCTGGGTGTGACAGAATCCCGAAGCAATGGTAGCTTAAACAAGAAAGCGGTCTCTCTCTCTTCCAGGAGATAACTGAACCTGTCTTGGTGGCTCTGTATGTATCATTGTCCTGGCCCAAGTTCTAAGTCCTCATCCACATAATCCCACCTCACTGCCGCTACCAATCTTTTCTCCAGCCTAAGGGAACAGTGAATGGGGAAGTAGGAATCCTCTTCCTTTAAGGGTGTGACCTGAGAATTGTGTTTATCACATCTGCTCACATCCCATTTGCTGGGAATTAGTCACACGGACACATCTAGCTACAAGGGAAGCTGGGAAATGTAGTTTTTATGCTTGACAGTCTTGAACTGGGTTGAAACACTATTACTGAGGAAAGGGAGAGAAAGGATATGAGGGCTTGGCAAGTAGTTGCCAGTATACAGAGGTTCTCCCTGTCAACAGAGCCCCCTCACATCCCAGACCGCAGCAGCCAGTGCCTGGGCAGCCACCTGCCCTTGTGACCTAGCTGACCTAGCAAGCAGAAAGTCAGAGACTCAGGCACTGGATGTCCTGGCAGGTTTGGGGATAAAGAAGTCCCTCCTGGGGAATATTTGCATAGTGAATCAGTGGTAGAGGAGGCTTGCTGTCTATGAATTCTTTCTCCTCCCTGCCATTAAATTCCTGCTGCTGCTAAAACAAATTGTCACAAAAGTAATGTCTTAAAACAGCAGATTTTTATAAGATCCATTATCTTACAGCTCTGGAGGTCAGAAGTCTGAATTGGTCTCGCTGGACCCAAATCCAAGTCTCAGCAGGGCTGAATTGCTTTCTGGAGGTTCTAGGGGAGAATATGTTTTCTTGCCTTTTCCAATTTCTAGAAGCTTCTACTCATGGCCCTCTTCCATGTCCAGGTCAGCCAGGGCCAGTGGAATCTCTCACGGATGACTCCGACTCAGTGCTGCCTTGGCTTTTGGCCCCTTCCATCTTCAACCTCTGCTTCCTTCATTGTCACATCTCTAGACACTTCTTCCTAGTTCCTCTTATAAGACTCTGGGTAGCCTTCATTCACATAACCCCACATAGTTAGTATCCTCTTATAAGGACTCTAGTGATTACATTCAGGGTCTGCTAGGGTAATCCAGAATCATCTTTCTAGCCCAGGATCCTTAATCACATGAGCAAAGTCCTTTTGAGCAGCTGAGGGTGCATTACCAGGGGATTAGGATATAGACACCTTTGTGGGGCCATCATTCAAACTACCACCAGCTCTTGTTTGTCAGTTTCCAGAGCAAAAGTCAGCCTTCACAGTGCCTTTCATGCACTGCATGATCCGTTACTCCACAGCTTCCTGACTTATCCAACTACCCTTTCTCTTTTTTTGACTCTGCTCCTCTCAGGTTGGTCTTGCTGTTCCTTAATCACGTGGGACATACTTCTACCCCAGGACCTTTGCACTTGCCATTCCCTATGCCCAGGATTGCTCTTCCTCCAGATCTCTGCTGTGACTCCTGTTCTCTTCCTTTAGGACTTTGTTCACTGCCACCTTCTTATCAAGGCCTTCTCTGTCCTCTGTTTAAAACCTCAGTTTTAAAACCTCTCCTGGGGCCTCCTTGGTGGCACAGTGGGTTAAGCAATGCACTATGAAGCAAACCACAGCCACTGCAGCAAGAGTTCTATCCCTGCTGCTGGCCAGGGAGGGGACCCACATGGTGTAGCAGACTCTTCTGCCTCGCTCGTTGCTGCCCTTGGCAGTGTGTTTCGGTCAGTCTACTTGTTCTGCTCCCCACTCTGTCTCTGGTGACTCCTCTCACCTCCCATTACTCTGGTCTGTACCCCAGCTCTTGTATGCATAAATAAATAAATCTTTAAAAACAACAACAACAAAAAAAACACCTCTCCTCTCTTTATTCCCTCCAGTGCACTCATCACCCTCCAGTATACCATGTATGTTAATTATTTATTGTTTCTTGACTCTCTCCCCTGCCAGACTGGCCCTCAAAGAGATCAAGAGTTTGTGTTTGTTTTGTCCCCTGCCAAGGTGGAGAATTGTGCTTATTTATTGCTGAATAAATAAATTAAGGGGTTACAGACTGGGCCCACATTTGCAATGTGGTGTGGAGAAGGAAGCCACTGCTCTGAGGGCCTGAGTGAGGTTCAGGGTGGGGGGCAAGGGGTCAAGGTTGGCCACAGGTCTAGGGGCCCAACTGGACATGCCTAAGGAGACCCACCAAGTAGATGCCTGTGAGTTCTGCCTGGAGGTGGGTCCGAGACTACACTCCTCACCCCCAAATAGCCTGATGGGCCTTTGGGGTGGGAGGAGGCAGGAGCCTGTTCCTCCTAGGCTGGTGGTCCAGGTGTCTTGTAACCCAGACGGTGAGCTGGGCCCATCAGGGTTTCCTGTGCCCCTCCCCAACACCTGCCCATCCCAGGCTGCATTGTCGCCCAAGTCTACCTGGTCTGTCTCACAGCTCTACAGCCCCAGTCCTCCTGGGCCCCTCGTGTTCTTTTTCTGCAGGCACGTGGTCCCCTGGAGAGTCAGAGGCTCTGGAACTTCTTCAGGGGTTGGGACCAGCTGGCAGTAAGGGGCAGGGTCAGGGTTTAGTAGGTCCTGGGAGGCGGGGAGAGAGAGAAATTGTTATGGGGATTAGAGTTGGGGCAGGGGCAGACGGTAGAGGTGTGGGGATAGAGAGGGACAGAGCAGGAGAGACATGGAGGGAACCACACACTGAGAGAACCACACTGAGATGGGAAGAGAGGCCCAGAGACGGAAGCACCAGAGGAGCCAGAAACAAGAGGTGGATACAGGACAGACACGAAGTGACCAGAGAGACAGAGACACAGATGGGGAGAGAATGCGAGAGACAGAAACACAGATTTGTGACAATCTCGCTATCTCTCTCAAGACTCCAAGAAGAGAAATGAAGACAGACAGACAGACACAGACGGAGCTGGAGACAGAGATCTAGGGCCAGAGAGGGACTGAGACCCGGGCTCAGGATTGACCTGAGACACACAGATGCTGTGTGACTCTGGACAAGGCTCTTCCCCTCTCTGGGCTTCATTTTCTCCTGTGCAAATTCACAGCTTTGGACCCCTCTTACAGAGGAGGAAACTGCAACCCGAGTGGGGAAGGGACTTGCCCAGGGTCTCTCAGCGAGGCGGTACGGGCCTCCTAGGGAGCTAGGACCTCAAGACTCAGGGGTGGGGGGACTGTGTGGACAGTTTCCTTATATCAAGCTGGTTCTCATGACCCCCTTCCACCCAGGCTCCATGGGGTCCCCATTGGCTCCTCCTACCTCCCAGCTCCACACCTGGTAGTGCTGGTTCTGTGGCTCCGGATGCAGGGGCAACGGCAGGGGTGGGAGCTACAAGGAAAGAACACAGATGAGCCAGTGCCTAGCACGCTTATACCTCCGACCTTTGACCTGTGTTAGATGGAGCTAGGTTCAAGTGACCCTTCCAGAGGTGAATGCTCTCCTGTTGTGTTTCTTCCAGAGTCTTCTCCTTGTGGTTTTATACATAGGGAGCATTGTAGAGAGAGCACCTCAGTCCCTAAACTGTGTGACAAGGCACCCCAGTGTACTATAGCCAGCTTGGAGGAGAGGTACCAGCTAGGGACAGGAATGGGGACTCACCGCAGCAGTGTTCATGACCCCCATGTCACTGAAGGGCGGCACTAGGAGGACTGGAGACGGCATCACTTCATAGACATTGTCATCATCTGAAGAGATGACAAAGAGAGGACAGGCTGACAGGTGGTTCACAGCCTTCTCTGGCTGATGCCTACATTCATTCATTCATTCAACTACATCTGTGCAAATCCCTCTTACTTTCTAGGTGAGAGCTATGCTGGGGACATAGTAGTGACTGAGGTGGACAGCTCAGTGGAGGAGACAGACAGGGATGACCCAGAGTGGGCAGGGCTGGAACTGGGGAAGCCCAGAGGGCTGGTGGAGGGTGGTCAGGGAGGGCTTCCTGGAGGAGGGGACACCTGAAATGGGAAAGATAAGTGAGAGGTATGTAGAGACAGAGGAGGGCAGATGTAAGAGCTGATGGTGAAAGCCTCCTCGCCATATGAGGAACTATATAGTATGACTGGTCTGTGTGGATTTTATATATCTCTCTATTTCTATCTTACCTGTATATATTTTTGAGTATAGGGATATAAGAATTGAAAGACAGTGGGAAACCTGAATTTTGTCCCCAGAGAACCATGGAGGGACTTTGAGAAGAGGAGAATCAGGGTCAGAGTTCTTGAATGACCTGCCCAGGGATGGGAGGCCAAGAAGGAACCAGGCGTGGGAATCTGGGAGACAGACCCTGGGTGGATAATGGCCTGGAGGTGGATGGGAGGCTCGAGTGTGGGCAGGTGCATGTGGAGGTGACTGGGGCTGTGGAGTGCCAGCCGCTAAGAAGAGAAGGTTTGGGGTGAGAGGTCATGTGCGGGGAATCTGTGAGCTGTCTGGGGAACCCTGGGAAATCTGGGGTGCAAGTGATTGGGGAGCCCTGGATTGGGCAGCACATGGGGGTTTGTGGCTGGAGGGATCATCGAGGAGGGTGGGGTGGCAGAGGGGGTCTTGGCTTACCGGCATTATGACTGGGGCCCAGCTCCGGTTTTCCTGCAGCCGTTGTCCTAGGGACACATGGACAAACTGCCATCAGGAATGCTGACCTTCAGGTGAGTGCAGAGAGACCCACAGAAGTTGGAAACCCTCCAGACCCCAGAGGTAGACGGTTCCCGCTTCAGTGGGAGTCAAGAGAAGACCTGTCCCTGTTGCTGCCTTTTCTATAATCCCCAGTCATACAACCCTTCCTCAGTTTCCCCAGCTGCCTACTTTATACCAACAAACCTTTCCCTAATGTCATTTACCATCTAAATGGTTTTGCTCCATCTACCTGTTCCATGATTTTCTTCATGTTTCTCTTTAAATGGACTCATTCAAACACCCTCATTTAAAAAGTTCACTTGACACTACAATGGGCATACTTGTTAATTCATTAGAAAACTGTTTTCTGTCACATACCATGAGCTGGGCACCATTGAAGGCACTGGGGACTCAACTGGGAACAACACAGACATAGACTTCTGGCCTTCTGGAGCAGACATTCTAGTGGGGAGAGAGGGAATTGAAAAAAAACATCAACAGTAGAATGTCAGGGAGAGAAAAGTACAACGAAAGAAACTATAGATGGAAAGGGGTAGAAGATAGAAGGTGTGTGAAATTTTGAGTAGGAAGTTCTAGGGAACCTCCTTGAAGTAACATTTGAAGAAAGGCCTGAAGCAGCTGAAAGGATCCATTGTGCAGAAAGAGAGATCCAAGCAGCAGACCCATTGTGCAGAAATCCTAGAAAAAGAGTTCCAAGCAGTCTGTGCAAAGGCCCTGTGGCAGGAGCAGAAACAACCAAGGAGTAAGGTTGTGGCAAGTTGGGGGTAAGGTGGGAAGAGGTCAGGGAGGTGAAGTGGGAGTGGAGATTGAGCTGGGCCTATGGCCATAGTGAGGGTTTTGTAGCATTGACAATCAGAGCATTCCAGTACCTGGCCGCAGAGACAGGCTTATGTAGGAATATGCCTGTGAGAGACAGGTCAGTGGAGGCAGCCCTGGGTTTTTTTGGTTGGAGCCATCAGGAACAATGTACAGTCTTCCCTCTGGGGTGGCTGAGCTGCTGGAATACAAGCCTGGAGTCATGGGGAACTATCTCCCAGTATTGCAAGGGGAAGGCCTGCCTGGGAGAGAAGCCACTATACTATAGAGCAAAGCAGGGTTGAGAAATGAATGCAAGCGATTCTTGACAACATGGAGTCTCTGGATGCAGCCAGACCTGAAATTCACGTTAGGTAGAAAATAAACCAAAGAAACTTCCCAGTTTCCAGTAAGCCGGTTTAAGGGCAGGGTGCAGTTCTCCGCAATGTAGAATTTTGTCTGATACAGGCCAGGAAGAGCCTTTTGCCTCAGGGGTTCCAAGGCTTGACGAGACTGTGTTTGTCATGAGTGATGGGAATCATGCAAGAACCAATACATGGACCCGAATGTGGGGGAGAGGCCTGGGGTCCCTGTACCTGTGGTTCCGCCCCCTCCAGCCTTGTGTCACCACGAGGTAGGCAATGCCTCCGACTAGGAGGGAGCCGGCGGCAAGTGCTCCGATGATGATGGTAGCCATGACCCCAGCGCTCTCGGGCAGGCGTCCAGTGGACGGCTCTTTATGCTTGTCCAGGGGGCCTGAGGGAGAGAGCAAGGGCTGTGTGATGTTTCAGGTGGACTTCCCCGCCAGGGGCTAGCTGTGGAGCCCCATGTGCAATTTCCTCTTTCCAGCCCAGAGATTCTTTCTGCCACTCAGATGGTACACACAGTAGGTGTACAATCATTTTCTCTAGGTGTGACTATTACTGTGATCATGGTTATTTCATTTTGCAGATATTTTCTCCAACAGGGCCAAATTCATTGCATTAACTAGCAAGCAAAGCCGACAAGTGAGGGTGTCAGGAAGCGTAGCCTTTGAATCCTGACTGCCACTGGTAAACGCTGGGGTTCTCTGAACCCCTGTTTCCTCTTTTGTCAAATGAAAGAAAACAGCACCTCCTTCCAGGGTTGCTGAGTGGATTCAGTGGGTTAATTAACACAAGCAGCCAGCCTGGAAGAGACAGAGGTCACTTGGGGACTCCCTCCCTATGGGACAGGGCCCTGCTCCTGGGCCCCGGCCCACCGCTGCTTCATGGAAATACCATCCTGACCTTCCGTTCCTCAAGAGCATTTTGGATGAGAAATTCCCAGGGTTTCAATGCCGACATTTTCAACACAATGCTTTAAGGCTGGGAGATGTTTGACTAAGGCTGGGAGATGTGTCTGCTTTGGACAGGTTTCTGCCCAGCTGAAGTCCAGGGTTCTCCTTGCAAAGAAGGGGGAGGAAGGGATGACGATGAGCCTCACGAGGCCGGCCTCTGATGAGGGACAAATGAGTTGACTTGCGGACACGCAGCTGTAATTCTGCAACAAGTCTTCGGGGGACAGCCGGTTCTGATGCCGACCCTGCTGTGTCCGGTTGCCAAAACTAGGTGGCTTATACAGCATCAGTGAATGACCTCACAGGCCTGGAGGCCCCCAACGCCAAGATCAAGGTTGTGAGTAGGGTTGGATCCTTTGAAGGCTGAGAGGGAGAATCTGTTCTGTGCCTCTCCCGTGGCTTCTGGGGCTTACTGGCCATCTTACTGGTGTTCCTTGGTTTGTAGGCTCATCCCTCAGTCTCTGCCTTCCCCTTCACATGGGTTCTACCTTTTGTGCATGTCTATGTCCACATTTCCCCATTTTATAAGGACAGCGGGCATCTTGATTAGGACTCACCCCTACAACCTCATTTTGACTATTATCTCTCTAAAGGCCCAATTTCCAAATAAAGTCACACTCTGAGGCCTTGAGGATTAGGACTCAACACATATTTTTTGAGAGGGGGCATGATTCAGCATATGGCACCTCCTGAGTCTGACTCCCAGCTGCTCTGAGAGTCTCCTTTAGCTAGCTGCTCAGCCTCCTTTAATCAATTCCTTTTCTGCTTGAGTCAGCCGGAACAAATCAGCCAGTTTCTGTTGCTGCTGCTTCAAGAAGCCTGAATCACATGATTAAGTGTCCTCTTTTTATAGCTGCTTTTTTTCTTGCTTATTATTATAGACAGTAAACTTGTAAACAGGGAGCCTGTGAATTATCCCATTTTTCAAGATTGATTGCAAAAGAAACTCCCTTCCTGGACGCCCCTCCGTGGTATTGTTTGGTATTGTTCCACAAAAGCGGGTAAGTTCCTTGTTCCCTGACCCAGCTAGTGAAGGGTGGAGCCGAGCAGTGAAAGGAGGACGTGAAGAAGAGGGCTTGGAGGAGAAGATGTGGAGGAGACGTAAAGAAGTCACGCTTGCTCCTTGCACCCCTCAGAGGGGGGCATGGAAGGAGACATGTGGGAACACTTGGAAAAGATATGGGGGGGAGACCCGTGGGGAGGCTGAGAGTGGCAGCCATTATCTTGATTCGTACTCTGATTTTTTTCCTTCCACCCCAGTCTCGCCCACATACTGTTTATTTCTTCCAAGGTTGCTATCTTTCACTTTGGATGGTCTCATCATGGACCTCTGGGATCATCTACTAAAAAGGATCATTTGGGTCGTCATTCAAAGACCAGGTTTATCCAAACCAATCTTTGATTAGATTCAAGCACATCTGCAAAGCTCTCTGAGAGACCATTACACAAATGGACATTGACCAGACTGTGTATAAAAATAGACCGCCAACCCACAACTTGCAGCAACCTGCTGAGGAATCCAACCTCTTAAAAACAGCCCAGGAAGTCAACAAAGCTGGAATAAACAGCTTTCCGCCAGACTGCTAATTCCATAGTGAGGATCCAGGAAGCAAAACAATGACTTCTGTAACAAATGACTTCAGCCTCAAAGGGCCAGGGCTTGCTTAATAACTGACAACTCTCCTAATATTTGTCCTTACTTCTAACTTAGAAGTAGTCAAAGAAAACCAACTATGCACCCCAATCAATCACATAGGATGGCCCATTTCTAGAAGCTTCCACAGCTTCCCGAAGCCCACAGCGCCAATCAGGGCATACCCAAAGCCTTCCCTTTTCTTCCACTGTGATGATTCTCCACTCTTTTCTCTCCTGTACCCTCAAGTCTCTGGCAAAACACACGTGGTGGCCAGCTCTGAATAAACCACTTTACTTTTCTATTTTGGTTGGTCTTTGTTGATGTTCATGGTTTCACAGAGCAAGTCTCAGGGGTTTGCCAAGTCAGTCCTCACAGCCATCCTGAGGTGGGGTGCGGCTGTCCGCCCACTTCACAGGCATGGATGCAGGCTCAGGGACCATTTGACTGGTGAGCACTAAACCCATGACATTATTCAGTTGTCCTCAATGATGGCTGTTAATGATGAGGTGAGAAAATCACTGTTAAGGGTGTGGGTTCAAGAGCCAAGCAGTCTGAGTTCAAGCCCTGCATCTGCTGCTCCCAAGATAGGTGACTGGGACAAATTATCTAAACTGTGCCTCAGTTTCCCTATCTGTCAGATGGGCATCATGGTGCCTTGACCGGGAGGATACAGGGAATAAATGTGTGTGAACTGTTCTGCTCATGGCCAGAAAGCGAGAGTTGGGCTCCCAAGTTAACTAGGGTGTCAGAGGGCTTAGAAGGCTTTAAAGAACGTAAGCAGGGCTGCTTGGGAACCCCAAATTCCCATGCCTAGAGTAATGAGACAAGAGACTTCAGCTGTAAATGACCACAGCTTTTTTGGTCTTGATCCCCAGGCCCCTAGCTCATCATCTTGTTTGTCCTACTTGACCCCATGTCCTTGGACAAAAGATGAACACTTGTCACAAGGGGAAGCAAACCACAGGCCAGGCGGGGCTGCTGAGCTTCTCTCGGCCTCTGTTTGTCTGTCTCTCTCCAGCTCTCTTTCTTCCTATTGCTGCATTTTGGGAGAGGAAGCTCAGAATATGCAAAGAAGACTAACCCTGGTTACTGTGGTGGTGGGGCTCCCCTCCTATGGAGAGGAGACTGGAGTTCAGGAGCCAGAGGAGCAGAGATGGCGCCCCCTGGAGGAGGAGACAACACATTGCCTTCCAGACAGTCCCCTTTTCCATTTGCTCTGCTGGGCTCCCCACCCACAGATTCATGCATTCACTCAAAGTTCTCGACTCTGAGGACACAGTTGTGAGCCCAGGTTTCTGGGAGCTGACATCCAGGGGCAACCTCTGGATGCGCCCCCCATCTTGAATCACTGGAGAGATGAGCCTTAACTAACTAGATCCTGTGGTCCTGGCCTCCTAGGGTGCCCCACCTTCCTCCCTCTCTCAGTCATGTTGACCTCCTGCCAGCTCAACTCATAAGCCCTACAGCTTCCTGCCACAGGCCCACCTCCCAAAGGTCCTCTCCCCTCTACTTGCTGCTCCTGCCAGGGACTCTGTCATCTAGAAATCCACAGGGCCCTCTGCAGCCCTCCCCTGCTCACATGTTGTTTCTCCAGTGAGGACTCTTGATGGTCTCTTATCCCAGATACATCATCCTGATTATTATTATTATTTTTAACTAGGCAAGTCATAAACCTCTCTTTGCCTCAGTTTCTTCATTTATAAAATGTGTCTAATAGTATTAACCACCTTGTAGGGCTGCTGTGAGGATGGAATGAGCTACTGGCATGTAATAAGCTCTAAATAACGTTAATAATCACTTGTTAAAGTCACCATCTCACATGGCATTTTAATTTGTTATTTACATGGTCATTGTCAACACCCAACACTGCTTTCACTTTCACTTCTCTGCTGAAGTAGTTAAGCTCCCAGACATTGGCCTTGTGACTTCATGGGATCAAATCCCAGTTCTACCAATTTCTGCACCTCAGTTTCCCCATCTGTAAAATGGAGCCAACAATGGGTGCTTTCCATCTGTCTCATTTTTTTTTTTTTAAAGATTTATTATTTATGCGTACAAGCACTGGGGTACAGGCCAGAGGTGTGGGGGGTGAGAGGATTCACCACAGAGAGCGGGGAGCAGAACAGGCGGATAACAGAAGTACACTGCTGAGGGGAGCAGCGGGCACAGCAGGCGAGGTCTGCTGCACCATGTGGGTCCCCTCCCTGGCCGGCGGCAGGGATCGAACTTGTGCTGCAGGGGCTGCGGTTTGCTTCATAGTGCGTTGCTTAACCCACTGCGCCACCAGGGAGGCCCTCCATCTGTCTCATTTTAAAGAATAACTGTTCTAGAGGTAAGTATGGAAATGGATGGGTTAAAATACAGGATGAAAATCACAAAGGTAAGCAGGATGAGCACAGGCCGTGGGGGACATAGATGATGAGTGACCAAGTCTGGCTACGAGGTGGAGAAGTTATCCCTCTGTCCAGCAATTCCCACCCAGTCTATTGAGTTATACTTGGCTTGCAACATTTCATGGAGTTGTTTTTTTTTTTTAGGATACAAACGAATAAGTACAGGGCAGTGGTTTTCCACCAGGGTAACTTTGCCCCCAGGAGACACCTGGCAATATCTGGAGGCATTTTGGGAGACTCATTTCTCAGCACGTACTCTTGCTGTGAAGCAGCATGTGACAGTAGCATATACCTCACACTAGGCATACAGCAGGTGCTCAATGAACATTCATTAATGAATGCAGGTGAGGCGCAGATGAAATGGTGCATCTCCAGGGCCTGTCTCAGCATGTGGCACCAGGTGGGCATTCAGCAGATATTTTATTTGCTAATGCATGTGAGGATTCAGTGGTATCTCAGGGCCTGACACATAGTAGGCACTCAACCCTTATGTGTTGAATGGATGAATGTGAGGAACCGATGAGGTAGTGCTGGCACAAGGCCTGCTTGGGGTGCAACATCAGTCTTCCCACTTCCCCCACAGTTCCCGGCACTCACCGACCACCTGGACTTGGGTCTTGGTCCTCATGGTCCAGTCAGGATTCACGGTGACAGTGACTTGGTAGGTGCCACTGTCGTTGGGCTGAGCGTGACGCAGCAGCATGGAGCCATTGGGGAAGCCCACTATGTCACGGCCCTTCATGGCGCTGCCCTCCCTCTGGGGTTGTTGCAGGCCTGGGAAGTAGGAGAACAGCATGGTGCTGCCACTGACCTCCTCCCCGAGGTACCAGCTGAAGACTTGGAAGATTTTTGGGATGCCGTGGACGGACAGGAGAAGGTCTTGGTTCTTTTGAGGGTGCTCTGGGATCTTCTGGATGTGGAGGGCCTCCCCAGAGCCTTGGGGGATCCAGAAGGTCAGGATTGAGGCTGAGGGAATGACAGGGGTGGCCTGAGATGGGGGTGTTTGACAGCGACCATGGCAATCTCCTCTCTATAGGTGAACCTCTGGGGGCAAAGACTCTGAGTGTTATGTATTTGTAGGGTAAAGGTTGATCAGGTATTTCCACCAGCCCACCACTAATGATGGACATGTGGGGTGCTGCGAGCATTCCAGGGTGGGCATGCGCAAGTGGGCGCGCCTGTGTTGGACACAGGCATAAATGGGTGGCGTCATGAGGACGCCAGAACTGTGAGGACCTAGAGAACCGACAGCAGCAGCAGCAGAGAGAGAAGAAGCAGCCGAGAGAGTGAGATGAGCCGGGGGCTGGGAGGTCTGCCAGCCTCCCGGCCCCCCAGCACCCCTGCCTGCCATGTACCTGGCCACCGCTACTAAATAAAATATGAAAAGCCACCAAGGGCTCCAAGACTCTCCTTCCTTGACCCGTCTGTCCAGAACCATCCTGAACCTGCCTCCAGTGCTCCCATCCTGCCGCTACAGTATTGGAATCGGTGCTGGGGTTGATTAGTGATGTCTGCCTTGGGGCCCCGCAGTCACAGATTTGCCCATTGGCTCAGAAGTTTTTTCTGCCCTGAGATGCTGTGTGGCCTGCTTCTAAGTACTTGATCTTTCTAAATTCACTCATTCATTTATTCTGCTATCCATCCACCCATATAACCATTACTTCCAGGCATTATTTAGGCTACAATACCAATTATATATATGCAATGTCTAAAATTCCAGGCATGGGGGAGATAGCAGTAAATCAAATACAAAGAAATTCCTGCCCTTGTGGTCCTGACTTTCTAGAAAGCTCCGTAGATAAAATAAGGATGGGCTTATTACTCTGCTGTCTTTTCTCCCCGCCTTCCCCCCTCCCCAAACCGGACTCAAATAATTCACTGTCCCTGCCAATATTTCCTTTCTTCCAAGTGGAAACCTCAGTCCTGGGCCAAGTCCCACTTCTTTTCTCAGCCCTGGGAGTTGATTTCTCCTTACCTGAGAGCAGGAGACTCTTTAAGAGGCAGCCCTGGTCCCCCCAGGGAAGCTCCATCTTGGTGTCCTAGGGAGATGCCGAGGGGCCACCTGCTGTCCGCCAGGGGGGCCAGAGGCCTGGGCCCTGGCTGTCTAAAGTCGGCCAGCTCCGTGGGGATCTTGGGGCTGCCTCCCAGACATGGCCAAAGCTGCCGGGCCCCAACACTCTTCTCACAGGCTAGGGAGGCTCCTCCAAGTTAGACGCGCAGACACTGGTTGAACCAGTTTTCCAGGGTGACGGGGACATATTGGGGCTTGCCGGGACTCCTCCCCTGACCCCTTCATTCTCTCCTTCCCACTCAGTGTGACCATCAATGGTGAGAGCAGCCATTACAACTGTCCGGCCTCTGTGAGCAACACATGCCCCCTTGTGGCAGAGCAGCATTTTAGCACGTTTCAGAACAAAGTGACTCAAACCCTATTGGTTTATATCATATCAGGTGTCACTATTTTAAATTTCTCTTAGATCTAACTAAGAGGAGATTGGGGGTCAGGTGCTTTTGATAAGTAACATTGGCCAAGTCTCCTTACCCCAATCTGTAAATTCTTGCCCCTTTTGTTAAGCAAAACCCACTCAGGATCCCATCTGGGAGCCCCTGCCCCCTCAAACTAAGCAAATATTTACATCAGCAGCCTAAGGCCCAAGGCAGGACTCTCTGAACCTGCCGGCACTCACTCCTGAGTGTGTACTCACCCTACAGCAAAGCTTCATTTCCAACTCACAGCACTGACTCCCACCTGAGTCACTTCCTAGAGACTCTCAGTGTCCCTTAGCACCCCTGAGCCCCGTCCTCCTTCCCCATCAGGCAGGCTGCTGCAAGTGGGTTCCCCAAGACCACTGGTCATATTCAACAGGCATAAGTGCTCCCATTTCCAAGATGAAGAAACTGATGAGTCAAGAAAGAGGCACGTCCAGACTCAGGCAGGGGTGGGATTTGAGCTGGTTCATGCTAGTTTTCCAAAAGCAGCCTCCATTCATCGTTTCCAACACACACTTCTTGGGTGCTGGTGACACAGTGATGATTGAGACAGCCCCTGCCCTGCCCTCAGTCCAAAGTGGGACTCACAAATTTGGGGGTGGAAGGGCAGACCTATTCCCAGATAATGATGACCCAGAGTGATCGGAACTAAGATGGAAGGCTAGTTCTCTCAGGGGCTGAGAGAGCCTGAGGGGCAGGGAGGGCTTCCCAGAAGACCAGCCACCTGGGCTGAGAGTAGGAGTAGCAAGGAGGCAGAGGATGGGCTGGGAGGGAGCGTGCCTAGCATAAATAGCCCATGCAAATGTGTGGAGGAAGGGCAGAAGAGTGGAGGGGTTGAGACTGCAGAAGTAGGAGGGATCAGTGTTCTTGAGCTCTGTGGACTAGTGGTAGTTACATTTGCACATTTCCATTATCACCATAGAAAGTTCTACTGGGAAATGCTGGCCTAGGGATCTGATGGGGGCAGTGCCAGGGGACAGAGTAGGGCCTGGGGTCAGGGGCCTTTGGCCCAGGTAGGCAGAGCAATGGCAGACTTCACCCCATCCGGTTGGTGAGTCTGGATCTCAGCCTGCTGTTGTGGCTTGGCTGCTGGAACTTGGAGCAAATAAACACACACTGCTGCTGTTACTATTGCTTCTATATTTCGTGCCCCCACCTCTCCCAAGTTCTTCCTGTTCCCCTTGTAACCCTGCCCAAGGGAAGTGCATTTGCCAACCCCCAGCCCCCACTTCCCGATTGGTCCCTAGTTTCTGGAAGGTTGGGAGGTGCTGTTCAGTATCTACCCTTAGTCCTTTCCTGAGGTTTTGAGATTTCCCTGCTGCCTAAGGGTTTATTGTAGCTCCAGAAATTACTTCCCAGAGTAGCCACCTGAGGTGACAGCTCTGCGTTTGGGACCAACAAGATTGCCCAAACTACCTGTATTCCGGGACGAATTTGGAGTGGAGTGTAGGGGTTAAAGGGATCCTGATGTAAGCTTATTGCTAGGCCTCAGGAGCTACCCTGTAGGCAGTGCCAGGCAGTGCAGAAAGCAAAGCTAGTTATTCTAGATTTTCTGATTTTTTTTTTATTACATTTTAAAAGGGCATGCTTATTAGGAAAAGGAGAAAGTCACCTGCATTGTCAAGGCCAAAGAATGCAGATGGTCTCTATATTTTTAATTAACATAACATTATGTTACAACATGATGTAAGTTTCAGGTATGTCTCATTGAAAATCAAAGTGCATATAATATAGTAACTTCACTGCTAAAATTCTAGTGCTACCCTTCACCATGTAATTGCCCCTTTGTCCCTACTTACATACCCTCTTCCTCTTCCCTTCTGGTAACTTGGACTTATTGTCCAAACATTTATTTTTGCTTTATTTAGTTCATATGGTTGTTTTCTCCATCTACTGCACGAGTAAAACGGTGCTTGTCTTTCTCTTATTTCCTTTAGGTTCATCCATGTTGTTGCAAATGGCAGTATTTCATCCTTTTTCATGGCTGAATTAGTATTCCATGCTATATAGTGGCATATATACCACATCCTCTGTATACATTCATCGGTCGGTGGGCACTTAGGTTGTCTCCAGTTCTTGGCTATTGCAAATAGTGTTGCAATAAACATGCGGGTACATAAAGCTCTTCAAACTAGTGTTTTTGTATTTGGGGGTAAACACACCCAGAAGTGGGATAACTAGATTGTATAGGATTTCTAATTTTTTGAGGAATTTCCATACTATTTTCCATAGTGGCTATGTGATAGGTGGTCCCTAGAAAAAGGGAGGTTCCAGGTTCCCTGCTCCACCCAATGGAGGGTGGAAATGAAGAGGGAGAAGAAGCTGGAGAGAAGATAAAGGAGGAGCAGGATGGAGCGCAAGCAGAGCACAGCAGAGACATGTGAAGAAACTGCGCTTACTTCTTGCTCCTGGACTGGTTTCTCAGTGAGGAGGTGAACGACGGCAGCTTTTATCTTGATTTTGATTTTGCTCCTTCCCTCCCAGACTTGTCTGTTTCTGACCCTTTTCTATGGGTCCACGCTAGAAGGTGTTTTAGACTTGTGGCAGGCTTCTGGGCTTTGATCTGGGTCAATTCCATTTGGGTGGACATTTAACCATGAGGGGATGGGAACTTTGGGTGCTTAATTTGGAAACAATATTCTTTGTTTTTTCTGTATTGCACACTAATTGTATTAAAGTTCCTTTCCAGGGGCCTCCCTGGTGGCGCAATGGGTTAAGCACTGCACTATGAAGCAAACCGCAGCCACTGCAGCAAGAGTTCAATCCCTGCTGCCGGCCGGGGAGGGGACCCACATGGCGTGGCAGACCTCTCCTGCCTCGCCCGCTGCTCCCCTTAGCAGTGTGCTTAAGTTAATCTGCCTGTTCTGCTCCCCACTCTGTCTATGGTGAATCCTCTCATCTCCCCACACCTATGGCCTGTACCCCAGCTCTTGTATGCATAAATAATCTTTAAAAAAAAAGTTCCTTTCCATTAAAGGTCTATGTTTTGTCTTGATATGGTGGAAGGCAGAGCCTATTTAGAGCAGGCAGGTTTGGGGGTTCTGGGGTGCCTCTCTCCTTGCCCTGTAACAGATTCACCAGCATGTAAGGGTACCCTTCTCTTCATGGCCTCTCCAGCACTTGTTTCTTGTCTTTGGACAAGAGCTATTCTCTTGGGTATGAAGTAATATCTCATTGTGGTTTTGATGTGTATTTTCCTAATGATAAATGTTAATCAACATTTATTCATGTCAGATGGCCTCAAGAAACTGGGAAGGCAATGCCAGGTTTCTCCCCTGGAGCCTCTGGAAGGAACCAGCCCGGCTGACACTTCGATCTTAGTCCAGGAGACTCCATGAGTGTGAGGGGATGATTTTGTGTTTTTCAAGTCATTAAGTTTGTGGTGCTACAATTCCCCTGTGGAAAAGGGATACAAGTCAATGGTTTGGACCATATTAGATGGTTAATTTTTAAAGTTTGTGGGAAAGCAGAGATGACCAAAATTGTCCTTTGTCACCATTTTAAAGGGTACAGTTCAGTGGTATTAACCGGGTAGCCACATGCAAAAGAATGGAGTCGATCCCTTTCCTTACATCCTACGCACAAATTAAGTCAAAATGGACCCCTGGTGTCTTCCTATAACTTTCAATTTGGGATGATTGTGTATTCCTAGTTAAAAAAAATTACAAAGAGAGACTCAGACTCCTGCTGTGTCTGAGAATCCCGGGACTCATGACCTGTGGCCTTTATGATTCAGGGTCTTACTTCCACATCTCTGGTTTTGTCCCATGGGACACTTGGCCCCTCCTCAGTTTCCCCCAGAACCCCCTGCATGCACGCAATCACTCGAGGTATAATAAATAAAGTTTAATGAGGTATTTATGAGCTGGGGATGACCAAGGGGTGGACACAACAGTGAGCTCACTTAAATCCCTGACTCTGGGGGTGCCCACTCTGAGCCCCTCATACCCAGGGTTCTCACCCTCTCTGCCCCTCACCCTTACTGCCCCACTGCTCTCATCGCTCTCTGTTCTGTGCTCTCCAGTCTGTTCACAGTGAACCCCGAATCCTCCTTTTCTCCTGCACGACGGCCTGTGACAGGCTCTCTGGTCCAGCATTCCCGCCCCAGGTCTTCCCTTTCTAGATGATTTTCCCAAAAACAGTTCTTTCTGTAGGAGGGATTCCAGTGCCTGCCCATGATCATATTCCATTTGAAAGTAGACAGGGGAGTTACGTCCGAGGCTCTGCCTCCTGCTCTTGGGCTAAGTCCACACTGGTCACAGGGGCGTGTGTCCTGCACAGCCAGTTCTGCTTCCTCAGCATCTTTCTCCATGTGTTGGAAATGGCATCTTGCTCTGTCGGTGGCTTACTGGCCCCCATCCCCTGGAGTCCTGTCAACGCCAGCACCCTGGCCACAGATGCTTTCCTGGGACTCACGTCTTGGCAGAAGGTGTCTGGGAGGAACAATTCCAAATGCACATCCACCAGTTGTTCCTGTTCCCCAGACAGCCCCAGGCAACAGGCTGGGCCTGAGTTTCAGCTTCTGGTTCCTTCCTGGTGACAACAGTCAGCAGCTATTTCTTCAGACCACAGAGATTTGACTGATAGGGAGACCCAAAGTTCAAGAGCAGAGGTCAAATTCTTACAGACTGACAGTTGCACATTCTGTGGGTTCCACTGTGCACGAGAGGCCTCACCTTGCCCAAAGAGGGACTTGTCATTTGCCTTTGACTACTATGAGTAACATCTGAGTCCTGCCCTAGAGGAGCGTCTGTCTGTTTACCTGGGGGCTGGGGGCCGCAGTGGAGTCTCTGCTCTTAGTGATTGCTCGTGGGGTTCTTGGGCACATATATTGATTTGCCCTCTGAAGGGGCCAGTGACCTCCCTGCCCCCCAATAAAAACTGTGGACATTGAGATTCAGGTGAGCTTCCTGGTCGGCAATAATCTGTGTGTGTCGTCAGGTATTCTTGCTGGGAGCAGTAAGTGCCCCACGTGCCTCGTCCCGCTGCCCGCCAGTCTCATATTCCAGTCTAATAAATAGTAACAGGTATTATGGCTTTTCTGATTCTATGAGTCCTTCCAGCCTGAGACTGAGGGTGGTGTCAACATCCCCCAACTTTTCACACCTGAGTCCTAGCACTGGGGGAGAGTGGCCAGTCTCCTAGGCGCTTCATCCAGTGGGGTGAGGTCCAGCCTCAAGGTCCAGGTGGTTGCCAGCTTGTCTTTCTCCACTCAGTTCCCTCGAGTTCTGCCCCTGCAGATCCTGCTGCGTGCTCACGGCAGCATAGGAGCAGTCCTAGAAGGGGGATATTCAAACTTTAGGCATCAGTGGGGCCTTTTCAGACAAGCTCTTCCCTTGGAAGCCTGAAGTGCTGCGTTGCAGACCTGTCCCTGCTTCCCAGAAGCCAGGGCAGCCCTTCCCAAGGTGTGACCGTGAGCGGGGCAGAAGGGACGTCTGTTAAAATGCAGGTCCCTGGGCCCCAGCATAGACCCTCCAGGCCAGAGGCTGGGGTGGAGTGGGGGGGGGTGGTGTTCCAGGCACCTGCGTTTTGGCAACCCCTGCTGGGGATTCTGCCCAGCAGGAAGGGTTGGGAGTTGCTGCTGGAGGAACTTGAAGTAAAGATCTGGAACCTGATTCCTGATGTCATGCTGCCTTTTGGTTAAGTGCAGATCTCTGTCCCCTCCTTGGAAAGCACCCAGCAGTAAGCCTGTGGTTCCTGCTGACCCCCCACCCTGAGTTCTACCACCACACTTACCCTATTGGCAGGTTCACCGCACCATTGACCTGGGGAGAAAGGGAGAAATTGTCAGGAATGAGTCCTCAGAAGCCCTGAAAGAGGCAGGTGAGTGACAGGGCCCCTTGAAGGTGAAGTCCCAGATCAGCTACGCACAGAGGTAGAGGTGTCTTCTCTTTAACGTCGATACATTTATAAAATGGGGCTGGGGTAGCATTTCATCCAGTTGCTCACTTAGCTAAAAGAACTGTTGAGCACAGGCTCTGCAGCCAGGTGGACGGGTTTACCTCCCAGCCCTGACCTTTAGGAGCTGTGTAACCTTGCACAACTGACTTAACCTCTCTGTGCCTCATTTTCCTCAGCCATTAAAGAGGGATTTAGCCAACAAATAGCAAATGTCTACTTTGTGCCAGGTACTTCCTAGGAGCAGGGAATACAACTGTGGATAAAATAGACAAAAATCCCTGTCCCCATGGAGCTTCTAATAATAATAATAATATTAATAATAATAATAATAATGGCAATGGTGACCTTAACTCATCTATTTAGTGTGTGGCTTACAGTGTGCCAAGGGCCAAATGCTTTCCCTGTGCTAACAGTTACTATTATCCCATTTTATAGATGATAAAACTGAGTCAGTCATTTGCCCTTGGTGACACAATAAAGCAGTGGCGTGAGGTCCTGAGTGCAGGCAGTCTGGCTCTGGAGATGACGCACACAGTGAACACTTCCTCCAGCGCCTCCTTTGTGCCCGGACCCATGCCAGGTGGTGCTGGGGACTTTGACAACTCCAGCTCTGTCGTCACGGGGCTCACAGTCCACTGGTGAGACAGACAAGTTCACACACAGTGACAACCCAGAGTGGGCCACACTGGGGTGGAGGAGCCCAGAGCAGGTGCTGGCTCATTCTGGGGGAACAGGGAGGGCTTCCTGGAGGTGGTGCCTCCAGCAGGGATGAGAGGAGGCAGTTTTGTTTAGCAGCTGCAGGAGCAAGCTTTGTAGTCAAGGGAACAGCCCTGTACTCCTGACCTCCCAGCTGTGTGTGGTGGGCAGATGACCTCCTGAGTGGACATTTCCTGCTCTGTGAAATGCGGCTCCCAGCAGGACTCCCTTCCCAGGGCGGAGGTGGCCACTGCAGGAGGCTGTGCACACAAAGTGGCCGTGCGGTGCGTGCAAAGGGCTCAGTTCTTTGGATGACAGAATTGGCCACAGGACTTCCCCTGAAGGAGCCATGGAGAGGGTGCTCCAGACAGGGAGGAGCAGTGCAGAGCCCCTGAGCGGAGAGGGCGTCAGGCTCTCTGAGAGTCAGGAACTGGGGCACTGGTAACTGCCACCTCCTCCTTTCCATGAGAACTGCCAGAGTCACTTCTGAACAAGGTGCAGGGGTGAGACTGGAGGGTACGCATTCTCCTGTCCTCCACCCCTCTGCCCAGGGCTCTCCTGGCCCCTGGATTAAAAACCAAATTCTTTACTGTGGCCTTGAGGCCCTACAGGATTGGCCCCCAGTTCCTAAAGATTTGTAAAGTGAATCAGTGCGTAAGACTCCCTGCCTTAGTCTACAAGTTCTATACGTTCTGGGTGAGGATTCGGGGGGAGGCTGCTACTGGCAGAGCTTAGCAGGAAGCCATGGTGGTGATGGCAATGCTCATTCATGGCCCACAGGGAGGAATGTGCCAAAGAGCAGGAGACTCACCCTGTTTTTTCCAGAAAACAATTGCTGCTACCAGAACCAGAATCACCAGGATTACAACTGAGATGATGATCCCAGTGGACAATCCTTGGTTGGAACCCCCAGGAGGTTTATCTGGAAGAGATGAAGGAATGGATTTAGGTTTGAAGACTTTTGGGGTTTTCTTTTTTTTCCCCAAAGATTTACTTATTTATGCATATAAGAGCTGGGGTACAGAGGCGTGGGGCGAGGAGGTGAGAGGATTCACCAGAGACAGAGTGGGGAGCAGAACAGGCAGACTGACTGAAGTACACTGCTGAGGGGAGTAGCGGGCGAGGCAGGAGAGGTCTGCTGCGCTATGTGGGTCCCCTCCCTGGCTGGGGATTGAACTCGTGCTGCATGACTGCGGATGCTTCATAGTGCTGTGCTTAACCCCTTGCACCACCAGGGAGGCCCCAACTTTTGGGGTTTTCAATGCCCAGCAAACATTACTCTGCATTCTTTTAAGAAGCTACCACTCTGGGGCCTCTCTGGTGGCGCAGCGGGTTGAGCTCTACACCGTGGGGCTTCCGCAGCCACTGCAGCATGAGTTCAATCCCTGGCCAGGGACCCACATGGCGCGGCAGACCTCTCCTGCCTTGCCCGCTGCTCCCCTCTGCAGTGTATTTTAGTTCATTTGCCTGTTCCGCTCCCTTCTCTGTCTCTGATGAGTCCTCTCACCTCCACAGCTCTTGTGTGCATAAATAAAAAAAATCTTAAAAAAAAACCCCACAGGGGCCTCCCTGGTGGCGCAGTGGGTTAAGCAACGCACTATGAAGCAGACCGCAGCCACCACTGCAGCACGAGTTCGATCCCTGCTGCCGGACAGGGAGGGGACCCACATGGCGTGGCAGACCTCTCCTGCCTCCCCCGCTGCTCACCACAGCAGTGTGCTTCGGTTGATCTGCCTGTTCTGCTCCCCGCTCTCTGTGGTGAACCCTCTCACCCCCCCACACCTCTGGCCTGTACCCCAGTGCTTGTATGCATAAATAAATAAATCTTTCAAAAAAAAAAAAACCTACCACTCTGACTCCTCTATCAATTCTCAAAGTTCAGGTGGACTTGACCCCACCCTCTTATTCCTAGGTTACAACTTTGACCCAGACTTGGCCAGTCAGAGCGTTCCATTCATTCTGGCAGCTGTAATTGGTTCCTGGGGTAGGGCTGGAAATGAGCCAATGAGAGCCAGCACTGGGACTTTGATTTGAACTGAAAGAGATGAAAGAGGTATATTCTTTCCCCTGGGATTACTAAACTGCTGGGAGGTGAGCCTGTAGCTGTGTGGACCATCTTGCCTTCCCAAAGAGACAGTGTTCTTGAGAGCCAGCACAGAGAAAACCAGAGACAAGAGACGTAAGGAAAAGTTCCTGGGATACATGATTTAAGCATCTGGATCTAGCCATACCTGAAGGTGCTTTTCAGTAAAGCCTCATTTTTGCTGGGACCACTTTGAGTTTCTGTGATTCCATCAATTGAAACTGATAGAGGTCCTGCACTTGCTGGGGGAGTAAATCTGACTCCATTAGTCCTTTCATGAGAAGACTAAGGGGCGGATGGAGTCAGAGAACATTCTTGTGGCTGAAGGACTCACTTAGCCAGGGATCACCTCTAAATCCCTTCCTCAGACAAAATACTTCTGAAACTTCCTCCTTTGATCTCTGTCCGCATTGGGGGGCTCCTCACCTTTGAGAAGGACAGTCAGATTGGCCTGCCCGGTCCCTACGGTGTTGGTGACACGGCAAATGAAAGTCGTGTTGGCTGATTCATCCACACTTTGGAGCCAGAGCTTGCTGTCCTTGACCACAGCAGAGTGGGGCAGAAAACCTGTGGTCCTGGGGGAGAGAGAGACTGGTGAGGAAGTGGCCTCTGCTGGAGCTCCAAGTGATAGGTCAGATGGGGACACAACCCTATCATGGCATTTGTGTGACAAGTTAAGAGCAACTTTGGAGTCCCCCAAGTTGTCCTCTCAGACCCACATCCAGAAGATCCTCTTGACCCCACCTTTAAAGTCTTTTCACACACCCATGAGCCCTTAGGAGCCCCCGGTCTGACCACCCCCCTACTCCAAGACCACTGTGGTCACCTTCTCACTGGGCTCCCTGCTTTCCCTTTCACCCCCAATCCACACTGTCCCCACCTACCAGCCTAGGAGATCTTGCTAGAACCCAGCCAACTCTGGTTACATTAAGTCTCTCCTCTGCTCAGAGCCTTCCGGGGCTCCCACCTCACCTCATGCAAAGACCAAGGTCTTCAAAATCCTTACTACAGCCACAGGCCCCACCCAGCTGCCCCCTACTCCTGTTGCTCTGACCACATTATCTGTTTCTCTTTCCTTTGCTCCTGACTTGGTATTCACAGAGGCCGCCAACACTCCAGTTCCTCTCCCTCTTCAGGGTCTTCACATGTATCGTTCCCTAAATCTGGAATGCTGTTCCCTATGCCTGGAATGCTCTTCCCACACAGCTCAGATGTTGCCTTAGGGACACCTTCCTGTGCCACCCTATTTCAGTGGCAATGACCCCTCCCATATCTTAGCTTTTTCATGGCATTTACCAGCAGCTGACACACGACATGCTTTCCAACCTTATCCTACTCATTGTCTCTCTCCCCAGCTAGGACACAAACTGCAGGAGGAACTTGGTCTGGTTTATTTACCCAAGGGTGGCAGTTAGTAGCACCTGGCACACAGTAGTGACAAACATTGATGTTCAGATGAAGGACAAGGAGGATGGTCCTTACTCTATCAGAGACAATTGAGCAGGTTTCACCAGGTGGCACAGCTTGGGGTTAAGATGATCATGTTTTGAGCCTGATTTGAGGGCTGAAACTGCACCTTTGTGGTTGTGGGACCTATGCAAATGACAGTTGCTACTGGGGCCTCCCAATCTTTAACCTGGGCATGACAATAGTATGGACCATGCCTGGAGTGTGGGGTTGCATGGGATGAGGGCAAGTGCTGGTCACACAGAAAAGGGCAGGTGTACCTCTGTGCCTGGGATACACCAGGCTGTAAGTTCCGTTCACTCAAGAAAGTTTTAATGGGGAATCAAAGTCACCTTCTCTCTCTCTGGACTTTGTACTCAGACCCAGGAGTTCAGCTCCCACCCCTGCCAGGACTCACGTGCTCCAGTCATAGCCCGTGGGCTCAGGGTTGCTGCGGATGTCACAGCTCAGTGTGGCCTCTTTTCGGCCAAGGTACCAGTTGTCATCATAGCCAGAGATGGAAACTTCAGGGGCGTCTGGAGGAAACAGACACAAAGACCAAGAGTCAGGGACCCTTCAGGGGGGCCAAGAGCTAGGTGAGATTCATGTTACAACACGGCAAGACCTCAGTGGGTTTCAGGAGCAGCCGGAGGTGAAGAGGCCTGTGAGGAGTCTGGGACAAAATGTTCCTCAGAGGACAGACGCCTGAGAGTCCATGGGGCTTATGGGGATGTGCAGAGATTCTTTGGACCTGCCTCTCTCTGCTGACTCTTCCTGGGTAGCCAGGTGCTTTTGCCTTGGATGTCCTGTGAACAGAGGCTTCTGGGAAACTCACCACACACAGGACCATATTCAAAGCTCTGACAAGTCCTGCAGGAAAGAATCCTGAGGACTCTGCTTTAGCCAATGCTTATCCCTTCCAGATGTGATCAACATGAGAGAGATTTTTTTGGGGTTGGGGGAGCCTCAGTGTTGCTCCTTTCCTTCCTCAGACCCAATGGCAATATTGTAGGCATCCAAAGTAGACAGAGACGGAGGGAATTAGCGTAGCAACTGCCAAAGTGGAGAATTCAGCATAGACCAGGGCCAGAGGACAACGGTGTCCAGAAGAGCTTGTGTAGCTACTTCTGATGAGCTCTGTGTACACGGGGTGTTGGCTCGTGGTACATGACTCTGTAAGAGAGGACTTAGTTCCCAGGGGACAAAACAAATGTAGAGTGGGTCCCAGAAATTGGTGAAATTAAGATAGGTTGTGTGTGTGTGTATGCAAATGTGGACAGAATTTTTATGAGCCACCTTAGACAATGGGGGTCCCTAGCTTAGATCTGTGCTGTCCAATATGGCAGTCACCTGTGACTAATGCACTCCAAACACACACTAGACTGGGAAGACTCACAAGGGCAAAACCATGTGAAGACTTCACTGATATTTTTGAGACTTGATTCCATGCTGTACTGACAGTACTGAGGTCTACTGGAGTAAGTAAAATCAGCGATCAAAATTTGTTTCATCTCTTTATATTTGTAATTAGGTGGCTACTAGAAAAATTTAAATCACAATGTAGCTGGGCTCCTCCTTCTGTCAGACA
This sequence comes from Galemys pyrenaicus, assembly GCA_019455555.1. Taxonomy (NCBI): domain Eukaryota; kingdom Metazoa; phylum Chordata; class Mammalia; order Eulipotyphla; family Talpidae; genus Galemys; species Galemys pyrenaicus. The sequence goes on from JAGFMF010011711.1 coordinate 1,968,535, forward strand.
GCACTGGTCTGGGAGTCTCTGGGGTTGTGGTATAGACTGTATGGTCATGCCCCACTTAATGAAATGCAGTCATGCCTCACTTAACGATAATAGTCAGGCCTCACTTAACGATGATGCAGTCAGGCCTCACTTAATGATGATGCAGTCAGGCCTCACTTAACGATGATGCAGTCAGGCCTCACTTAACGATAATACAGTCAGGCCTCACCTGACGACACCTTTCAGTCAACAATAGATGGACTATATCATGGGGGTCCCCACAGGCTGTACTATCTGACCCAGGTATGGAGCGCTCTGCAGCTCCACTATTGAGTCTGTGTAATTACACTCTGTGATGTTCTTACAACGATGAAATAGCCTAACTACATCTTTCTCAGAGCATATCACCATTGTTTAGAGATGCATGGCTGTGCTGTGGGTGTCGGGACTTTGGGGGAGTGAGTGGAGGTGATGTAGTATAAACAGGATCAGAGTAGATGGTGTATACAGAACACAGAGAAACTAGTGTAGCCTTTGTGGGGGAGGAGAGAAGCCCCTAGATGAGCCAGTGTAGACATTATTGGGGCAGAGGGGAGTTATGTTCTGCACTGGGGGAACGGTATAGACAGTTCTCCAGCAGAACAGTATAGACAGGGTAGAAATGACGGTGCCAGTGTGAAGTGTTCAAGGGTGCCAGTGTCGACAGCGCGAGGGCGTGGAGGCCGCCCGGGGCACTCACAGTGTGCAGTGAGCGGCAGCAGCAGTAGGGCGGGCTCATTGAAAGTCTCGTGCTCAACTTTGCAGGTCACGTTCTGGCTGGATAACTGGCTCGAGGGTGTAAAGATAAAGACGCTGGCCGTGTTGAATGTGCCTGGCAGGGAACCTGGTGTATGGGTCGTGGTGACATTTCTGATCAGATTTGAAGCAAACCAGGAAATTCGGGCGCGTGGGCGACCCCCAGTGGAGATGCAGCGGGCCTTAGCCACAGGCTCTGAGCCTGGTAGATTCTCCTGGATGATGTCAACCTGGTTCTGGGGCTCAGCTGTGGAGAGAAGCAAAAGGGGCGCAGGTTATTCCTCCCCTATTGTCATTTAACAAACATCTCATCTGGGTAGGGGACTAATTGAAGGTACAGGATAACTAGTCTAAAACCCCAGCTCTCTCTCTGAGCATCTGGGTGGCCTTGGGCACCTCTATGCCTCAGTTTCCTTGTCTGTCAGCTAGAGATGACAGGACCATAGGTGTTGGCGATGGTCCTGCACCGCCTGGCTCAGGTTCCTGAATTTTGTGCCCGATGGCAGATGAAAGCGCCTACGTACTGAGGGAACACCCTCTAGATCCGGGGCGAGGTTTCTGGGAGCATGAGGTCTCGGGCTGTGCAGGAGAAAAAGTCACATCTGCAGCAGAAAACTGTGAGCTTGAGACTAAAAAAGGAGATTTGGGTGCGTCCCAGGACTTGTCCGGAAGCGCGCGCGCATAGGAGATACCGTAAGAGTAGACACAGCGGTAGAGAATAATTAATCAAGGTGTTATTATTCACTTATGAGAAAATAGATTATATAAATGGGAGACAAAAAATAAACTTTCACTGCATGCTAGCCATCGCAGTCCCCTGTCTGGTTTACCCTTTACAAGCGCGTTTCCAGGTCCAGGATTCACTAGAAATCCATACACAGGCAATGAGAATAGGCAAGTAAAGTTCTTTAAATGGTACTTGGCACATAATAAGTGCTCGATAAATCCTGTTCTCAGCCCCCCCACCCCCCACACACACACCTCTGGCCTGTACTCCAGTTCTTGTATGCATAACTAAATAAATCTTAAAAAAAAAGCCTGGAACAGCTCCTGGCACATATGCAGAAAATTAATGTCAGCTCCTATCCATCCTCATTGCCATCTCTATTTCACAAATGAGGAAAGTGAGGTACAGGCACCTCTTACTTATGTTCCTACCTTCATCCTGACACTCAAGAAAAATAATCCTGGATTCCCCAAGGAGGAGGGGAGCCCACTGGGCACTAGGGTCCTCTGGGGGAAGCCTTCCTCTCCCTGGTGTTAGAATCGCTCTCCTTCCAATATTATTCAGCAACCAAAGATGAGAAACTAGGGACATTTATAGAAACACGGATGGAACTAGAAGGAATTATCCTCAGTGAAACAAATCAGAAGGCAAGAGAAAAGTATCGGATGGCTTCACTATTAGAAGGAATATGAAAGAACAATAACAACAACAAAGAAGAAGCTCAAGGAAATGGGCAATTATAACCAAAAGCAAACAACAAACTCAACAGGACCAAAAAACCAAGATAAACCAAAGGGGCCATGGAGGGGGAGGGGAAGGAGGAGAGGGCAAAGACCGGGATGAGGGCAGAAAGAGCATAAGGGACTGAAGTGATGGTGCACGGGTGGAATGGTGGTGGGTACTCCCTGGGGACTACAAATGATGTCAAATGTAATTAAAAAAGAAAAAAGAATCGCTCTCCTTCCTCACCAAAGGGAATGTCCATAACTGAGCATCATCAGCCCACCGCAGTTCGTTCTAAGCCTCTGGCCTGCATACGTACACTGCCCCCACCCCACGGCAGCTTTCTGGCCATCCCTGTTCTACCCCTGCAGCAGGAAGGTCGGTGGAGCCAGCTTCCAAGGCTCCTCCAAGTGCTCCTCCCTGCTCCACCCTACCCAGGTTCTGCTCTCAGGCTCCAAGATCTTACCCTACCCCTCAGGGTCAACTACTCTTTCCTAGTCCTCAAGACTTCCCACCCATAACTGTCTCCTCCGCAGTCCCTCACCCCTTCCCTCCTTCTATAGTCCCCATAACACTTCTGCTGCGGAGGAAGTCTCCCTCCCTCCCAGGCCCTACCTACTCTGCTCACTTCCTTCTCCTTTGGTCTCCTCCGCACACCCCACACCCCAACCCCTGCTCACCGAGCACGCGGAGCCAGGTGCGGGCGCTTCCGCTGCCCTGTGGGAACGTGGCGAACTCGCAGGTGTAGTTGGCTTCGTCTTCTTCACGCAGCCCACTCACTATCAGTGACGCGTCCAGCAGCTCGGCGCCAGACTTGGCCCCATCGAACTTCAAGCGCTTGGGGTCCGCATAGCTGGGGCCCTGCTGAGGGTGGAAGACCGCCACGGTGTGCGCATCCTCTGACGGTTCCCGCCGCATCCAGGTCACCTGCGTCACCTGCACGCCGGACTCCAGAGGCTGTAGCTTGCACGGCAGTTTCACCTTCTGGCCCAGGAGGCCGCTCACCTGGTTGGGCGCCGTCACCACGACCTTCCGGTTCCCTGCGGGGAAACGGGGTTGGTGTGGGGTGTCAGACCCTGTGACCCAGGTCTGCTTGGGAGAGGCACTGGAGAGGTCGCTCTCCTAGGTCAGCACCTGCTCGGTACTCTGAGTTTCCTTAGGGGTGTGGCAAGGGAGTCATTGTGGGGGTAGTGGTCAGGGTGACCGGGGGGCTGACTGGTCAGTGACTGTGTCCTCGCTGCCCCTCTTGGGCTATTAGCACCATATTTCCTTGTGGCTCTGTCTAGTGCCAGATCATTCATTCATTCATCCATCCATTCATTCATTCATTCAAGAGCTGGCATACGAGCCAGAGTCCAGGGAGGTGAGAGGATTCACCAGAGACAGAGCAGGGAGCAGAACAGGCAGCTCTACTGAAACATACTGCTGAGGGGAGCAGCGGGCGAGGCAGGAGAGGTCTGCTGTGCCATGTGGGTCCCCTCCCTGGCCGGGGATCAAACTCGCGCTGCTGTGCCCCGATGCTTCACAGTGTGGCGCTCAACCCGCTGTGCCACCAGGGAGGCCCCTCTTTCATCAGTTTTAAGACTCCACCAAGGGGCCTCCTGGTGGTGCAGTGGGTGGAGCAACGCACTATGAGGCAGACTGCAGCCACTGCAGCACGAGTTTGATCCCTGCCGCCGGCCAGGGAGGGAACCCACATGGCAGAGAGGACCTCTCCTGCCTCGCCCACTGCTCCCCTCAGCAGTGTGTTTCAGTCAGTCTGCCTGTTCTGCTCCCTGCTCTGTCTCTGGTGAATCCTCTCACCTCCCAGACACTGGCCTGTACCCCTGCTCTTGCATGCATAAATAAATAAAATCTTAAAACATAAAAGACTCCACGAAGACTCTGTCATTAACAGCAGGCCTCTCTCAGTGGTTAGCACAGCCTGGGATTTAGAGGTGGGAAAACAGGAAGAAAATCTAGATCTTAGCATCGACGAGGCTTGGAGTCCTGCACTGTCCCTTGGCTCCTGCCCAGTCCCCTGCACCGGATCCAGGCATGGCGCCACCAGGCCCAAGAGCCCAAGTGGACAAGGAAGTTTACTTTGCCTCGCAGGTGACCTTCCTGGGGGAGGACTGGCTTCAGCCCTGCCTCATGTGGGAGAAGTACGGAAAGATGCTGACCTCTGGGGGCCACGCCAGGCTGAGGCAAGCCCTTGTGAGACCCGCCCCTGCTCGGCAGTCACGTTCCGGCCTGAAGGCTTTGGGAGGGCGGTGCTGAGAGTCACACTTTCAAGGGAACCCAGGTTGTGGAACCCCCTTTCCTAGCCACCCTCAGAAAATGGCCCCTGCAGACTAATTCCAGGCCAGAACCCCCCAGGCACCTGGGATCCCACAGAGACCCTGTGCCCTCAATAAACCTGAACACTGCAGGAGAAATGAATATATGAAATATGGTATTATTCCTTTGGGAGGACCCTGGCTGGGAGAATGTGGGGATCCTGGTACAAGAGGAAAGGTGAGGCTAGCCCGAGGGTCTTGGCTCCCTTCAGCTTCTCTGCTGCAAGGCTTTTGGCAGTTTACTTAACCTCCCGGATGCTTTTCCCTAGTTTATAAAATGGGACCAAACAGTGAACACTCTGGTTACTGGTAGGATCAGGGGTTGCTCTGAGTGCTTCGCTCATCTCTTAGCATCTGGTCTTTAATGGGCTCCCCCAGGCAGGCATTTCAGCAACACTATAAAGAGGCAAACGGAGGTCTACTGTCTCTTGCAGGGGTGGGATTTGAACATGAGTTATTTGCAGACAGAGTCCAGAACCCTGCCACCCGGCTCTCCATCAAAATCTATCTAGGGCCTCCTTGGTGGCGCAGTGGGTTAAGCAACGCACTATGAAGCAAAACGTAGCCACTGCAGCACAAGTTCGATACCTGCTGCCGGCCAGGAAGGGGACCTACATGGCAAGGCAGACCTCTCCTGCTCGCCCGCTGCTCCCTTTAGCAGTGGATTTCAGTACATCTGCATGTTCTGCTCCCTGCTCTGTCTGTGGTGAATCCTCTCACCCCCCACACCTCTGGCCTGTACCCCAGTGCTTGTATGCTTAAATAAATAAATCTTTTTTTTAAAAATCTATCTAGGTCTCCAGCACATGCCTCAATATGCCCTGGCTCTATTGATATTAATAAATACAATGGCCAGGGAGGGGGGGCCTCGCTGGTGGTGCAAGAGGTTAAGTAGCAGCACTATAAAGTTTGATCCCCGGCCAGGGAGCTGACCCACATGGCACAGCAGACTTCTCCTGTCTCCCTGCTGCTCCCCTCAGCCCCTTAGCTGTGTGTTTCAATCACTCTGCCTGTTCTGCTCTCCACTCTGTCTCTGGTGAATCCTCTCAGCCCTCTACCCTCCTACCTCTGGCTTGCACCCTAGTTCTTCTATACATACATAAAAATCTTTTAAAAAAATGAATAGGGCCTCCCTGGTGGCGCAGTGGGTTGAGCGCCGCACTGTGAAGCATCTGCAACGCAGCATCGCAAGTTCGATCCCCGGCCAGGGAGGGGACCCACATGGCACAGCAGACCTCTTCTGCCTCGCCCGCTGCTCCCCTCAGCAGTGTATTTCAGTCGATCTGCCTGTTCTGCTTCCCACTCTGTCTCTGGTGAAACCTCTCACCTCCCGCACCTCTGACCTGTACCCCAGCTCTTGTATGCATAAATAAATAAAATCTTAAAAAAATAAATACAATGGTATGCATTCTCATTAATAATAATGGGAATGCAGAAGGTGGGTGGAGTTCTTTGAACCTCAGTCCTGCCACTCGCTAGCTATGGACTTCATGTGGGTGGTTTCACTCTTCTGTGCCTCAGTTTCATAGTCCAAGGGGGTGACTGTGACTGAAGGAGGTTGTTGCAAGGACTCAAGGTGAAATCTGTGTCAAAGGTACCAGCACGTACTCATTATCACTGTTATTAAAGTGTGGAGGAGGAGGCAGCTGGGAGGCTGTGGATGGGGTGCTGGTGGGGTGGGGGGTGTGTTGAAGGGCACAGTTTGGACACAAGCAATTATGGGGTGGTGAGGAGGCTAGTCTAGGTTATAGCGCTGGCCCCACTATTGACTGCTGTGCAGCTCTGGGCGAGTGGGTGTCCTCTGATGGCTTCCTCCACCAGAAGGCAAAGTCTCCTTCCTGGTGAGGCCACTGAGAGGATGAAATGGCCTTTCTCTGGGCGTGTTCCCCGTGATAGAGCCTTTATCAAGCACCTTGATGTGGCTGCTTCCAACACTCTCATTGCCCCATGAGATAAGTTCTAGTATTTTCATGCAGCAGGGCATTTGACCTTGTAAGGTCGAGCCCCTCGCCTAAGGAACCAGCGGTGAGCACCAGGCTTATGCTCAGACCAGGGTTTGTTCCATCCTATGCCAGAGTCGCCTGTCCTGATGTGTGTGTGGATGGGGAGAGGAGCAGGGGGGGCTTGTTAGCTTCTTCTGTTCAGTTTCCTTGTCTCTGCTACTTCCTCCTGGGGGCCTGAACAAGGCACTTCCCTCTCTGTGCCTCTACCTCTTGTGTGTAAACAGGACCGTGGTCACATAGGAGCCATGCGAGGAATCTCCTTAAGAGGCTTTAGGCAGATGGCTCTCCTGAACCCTTCAAGTGTGGGTTTCCTGTTTGCTAGAAAGGCACCTCATGTTTGGAGAATTATCCTTTAGGAAGTGGTGAGATGAGGGACTCCAGCTTCCTCAAGTCCACAACTCACTATTAATACTCCTCACCCATCATTATTGTTCTTTTTTTTTTTTTAAAGATTTATTTATTTATGCATACAAGAGCTGGGGTACAGGCCAGAGGTGCGGGAAGGTGAGAGAATCCACCAGACAGAGCAGGGATCAGAACAGGCAGATTGACAGAAACACTCTGCTGAGGGGAGCAGCGGGCGAGGCAGGAGAGGTCTGCTACGCAATGTGGGTCCCCTCCCTGGCCGGAGGCAGGGATCGAACTCGTGCTGCAGTGGCTGCGTTGCTTAACCCACTGCGCCACCAGGGCGGGCCCTCATTATTGTTCTTACCGAGTACATCTGCCCTTGCTCAGCATCCTCCCAAGACGGAGCCTTACAAGGTAGGAACTCTGGAACCTACTTTGAATCAAACACGTTCTCTGACTGTCATGAAGTGACATCATCACAGGTGTAAAGTAACCAGTCTCACCTAACTCTTCACAAAAGAACACCCACAGACTTCTTTCTCCTTATGAATGACTGTGGAGGAATACTGGCCCCGAGCTCTCCTCTCCGTGATTAAGAAAGACATCTCTGTTGATTGCGACAAAGACCCCACCCTGCAATATTCTCCTGGAAGACACAACTGTCAACCAACGCAAGCATTTTAAACACATGACTTTAAGCCCAGATACTCTAATCCTAGCTTGATCCTGTAAAACTCCCCTCTCCTTGCCTCTGATGACAAACACCTTGAGGGGTGCCATTGGTGGTGGACCCAGATCCTGATGTCTATTCTCAACCAAACATTTTCTTTTTTTTTTTTTTTAAGATTTATTTATTATGCATACAAGAGCTGGGCTACAGGCCAGAGTTCAGGGCGGTGAGAAGATTCACCAGAGACAGAGCGGGGAGCAGAACAGGCAGACTGACTGAAACACACTGCTGAGGGGAGCAGCGGGCGAGGCAGGAGAGGTCTGCTGCGCCATGTGGGTCCCCTCCCTGGCCGGCGGCAGGGATTGAACTCGTGCTGCAGTAGCTGTGGTTTTTGTTTCATAGTGCGTAACCCACTGCGCCACCAGGGAGGCCCCCTCAACCAAACATTTTCTTAAAAAAAAAAAATTATGGGCCTCCCTGGTGGCGCAGTGGGTTAAGCAACGCACTATGAAGCAGACCACAGCCACTGCAGCACGAGTTCGATACCTGCAGCTGGCCAGGGAGGGGACCCACATGGCGCGGCAGACCTCTCCTGCTGTGCCCGCTGCTCCCCTCAGCAGTGTGCTTCCATTGATCTGCCTGTTCTGCTCCCC
>JAGFMF010011711.1:2005346-2026965 GCA_019455555.1 Galemys pyrenaicus
CACCCACATCTGTCCCAACCAGTCCAAGACCAAAAAGCAAGCACAGTTTCTTCACATGTCCCTCTGCTCCACGTGCCTCCTCCATGCCTCCTTGCTGCTTTCCATCCTGCTTCCTTCTTCCTCCCTTCTTTCTGTCTTCTGTCTCCTCTCCAACATCTTAAAAAAAAAAAAAAAAAAGGTTTATTTATTTGTGAATACAAGCACAGGGATACAGGTCAGAGGTATGGGGGGGATGGGTGAGGAGCCACCAGAGACAGAGTGGGGAAGAGAACAGGCAGATAGACTGAAATACACGGCTGAGGGGAGCAGCGGGTGAGACAGGAGAGGTCTGCCTCGCCATGTGGGTCACCTCCCTGATCGGAGGCAGGGGTCGAACTCATGCTGCAGTGACTGCGGTTTGCTTCATAGTGTGTTGCTTAACCCATTGAGCCACCAGGGAGGCCCCCCAACATCTTATCCCTGCTCAGCTCTACCCTACTTAGGGTGGGACAGGGATTTGGAACTTCCTCTTTTCCTGGGGACTACTCTTTTACAAGATCACGTGTCAATAAATACAGCTGTGTTTGGTTGGTTTCTTTGTAGAAAGTTTAGGATGGAGCTGTCATAAGACCAGAAACTGGAGGTGGGGTGGAAATTGGAGGCTAAGAGTAAAAAATTTAAGAAAGAGGCATCACAAGAGCAGAAACTGAAGGTGGGGGTAGAAATGATTAAATTGGTAGTTAAAGTTTCAGAGGTAGGCCTCCCTGGTGGTGCAGGAATTAGAGACACAGCACTATCAAGCTATCACCAGCCACTGCAAGATGAGTTCAATACCTGGCCATGGAACTGATCCTCAAGGTGCAGCAGATCTCTCCTGTCTGGCCCGCTGCTCCCCTTGTAACAGGGTGGTCCCCAAGAAAGGGGGAAGTTCCAGAAACCCGGTTCCACCCTAAGGGGGTGGAGCTGAGCAAGGATAAGAAGATGTTGGAGAGCGGAGAAAGGACAGAAGGAAGGGAGGACAGAAGGAAGCAGGATTAAAAAAAAACAGCAAGGAGGCCTGGAGGAGGCACGGGGAGCAGAGGGACATGTGAAGAAACTGTGCTTGCTTTTTGGTCTTGGACTGGTTGGGACAGATGTGGGTGAGAGACCCATGGGGAGGTTAGCAATGGCAGCTTTCATCTTGATTTTGATTTTGGTCTTTTCCTCCCAGATTTGTCTGACTCTTTCTGACCCTTTTCTATGGGTCTCCACTGAAAGGTCCTTCTGCCTTGTTGCAGGCTTTTGGGCTTGCTTTGGGCCAATCCTATTTGGCTGGACTTTTACCCTCAAGGAGATGGGTAACTTTAGATGCTTGACTTAGTAACTATATTCTTTGTCTTTTCTGTATTGTTCCCTAATTGTATTAAAGTTCCTTTCCATTAAAGGTCTTATATGTTTGTCTTGTTGCGGCAGATAGCACAACCCATTTAGAGAGGGCAGGTTTGGGGGTTCTGGGGTGCCCTGCCCTGTAACGCCCTCAGCAATATATTTCAATAGATCCGCCTGTTCTGCTCTCCATTCTGTCTCTGGTGAATCCTCTCACACCCACACCTCTGACATGCACCCCAGTTCTTGTATGCATAAATAAATAAATCATAAATAAATGTAAAATATCTAGAGGTCCAGACCTGGAAGTATGGCTATGGAGACTGGGGGCCATTATAAAAGAAAAAATAAAAATCACCAGTCCTTTAATTATAGGCTAACTTTAATATAAAATTTAATATAAAATGGGTTTGCCTGATTGGGTTTTTACTTGTGTGTTTGAAAGGCACTTATAATAAGCACCAATTGCAGGCACACACGACAAAGGTTAATAAAGGGTTTTATATTTATAAAAGAAGGGAAAATAAAGTAGTAATAACACAAGGAGAAGAGAGGGATATAAATTTGTAAATATTTTACTAGATTTTTTGAATTGGAATTTAATGGCATGTTGAGAGCTGGCTTTGAATGAGGAGAGCTTTTAAGGCTTACATGTTTGGTTTTATACCCAGCCTGGCTGCTTAGTCAAACCAAATATAGAAAAAATCCTTAGGTGCCAACCCAAGAAATAATTAATTTAACAACAGTTAACAATAACGAATCCTTCCCAAGAAAAGAATACAATGTCAGTGTAATTTCCACTGACAAGATATAGCTCTCCTGCCCGCTGCGACTATCAGGTATTTCTTTACACCCTTTGCAAGTAGCAGAGGCTGCTCTCTCCTCCCAAGACTGCCCGCCTGTGACTATGGAGGCCTATTTTTTTTTTAAAGATTTATTTTATTTATGCATACAAGAACTGGGGTACAGGCCAGAGGTGCTAAGGGTGAGAGGATTCACCAGAGACAGAGTGGGGAGCAGAACAGGCAGATAGACCTAAACACACTGCTGAGGGGAGCAGCGGGTGAGGCAGGAGAGGTTTGCTGCACCATGTTTATTGTCGTAAACACAATGAAAATGTCGTAAGATCAGCCAGATTTTGCAAACAGATTATGTGATTTGACCTATAAAATGAATGCTTCGGTCACTGGGATGCTCTGAAGGGATTCCCCAACCCCCTGTATTTCCTGGAAGCAGCCCATTCTTGTAATGGGCATGGAAACACATCCTTTGGAAAAATGGTTTATTCATGGATTACTGCAATGGAACTCGTGTTATCTCAGTTTTCCATTCAGAGTTGTGTCACCTTTTTCTTTGAAGCTTTTTCAAGGGGGCTTTAGGGAGATGTTCACAGTATGAGTTTCCCTGGTGGTCCAATTACATCGGTGCCAATGAACCAGAGTAGCAAGTTCTTCCTCTAGTGGATTCATCATAGGGAGATTTGACCAAGGAAAAGGTCTTGTAGTTTTTATCATCTATGCCCAAGTATTACTGCCTTTTTTTTTTTCCCCAAACTGATTCAAAGAATCAAGGGGAGACATTGAGACTGTGTAGTGCTGGGAGGGGCGAGAACAGGAAAACATGTGAAAGCATGAGGGAGGGAAAGCCGTGAATAAGGGAAAGAGAACAGGAAGGAAAGGGAAAGAAAGAGAACAAGGTACCCTACAGGAAGAGGTTAGGGTAGGAACATGAGCACTAGTATGTCACTATACACTATCTTCACAGACAGTTGGGCCATTTCCCTGCCTGGAGTCAGAAGGTGGCCAGGTTGCCATGAGAGATGAGGAAATTGCTTTTCTAAACTACCCTGAAGTGGGGTGGGGGTGGGGACCCACATAGCTGGACTCAGGAAGAAAGAAGACTGGGGATTTGAACCAGTGAGACCTGGGAGCCAGAATGCCATTTCTAATTGCTGAGGGGCCTGGGGGTCCAGACTTCTGGGTCTGAAGGAAGAAGAAGGACCCTGATTTCCTGGGTCATTGAGGTTCAGAGACAGGGCCCAGGCCTCCTTTAGCAAGGCCCTCCCCTCCCCACCCTTTCCTGGGTGCCTTGGATGACTCACCATATAAAAGCACTTTGCTGCCTGGGAGAAAGGGAACCCAGAACCCAGACCATGAGCCCTTCCCTGCTGCTGGCCCTTCTGGGGGGCACCCTCATGCTGCCTAGTGAGTAAGAACCCCAGCCAGGGTGGGAATTCCCCTGCAGGGTGGGCTGATAAGGATTTGCTCTTCCTTTCTCAGGGGTGCCGGCTCTGTTTTGCCGCCAGAATTTACTGGAGACAGTGATGAACTCAGACGGGTCGTTGCTCGAGTGGCAACCTAGAGTGGCAGAGTGTGATGACAACAACCAGGGCTGGAGGTGCCAAGACACGCTGCTGCTCATTCAAAATGGTGAGAGGGGCCCTGTGGCCCTCGGGGGGCCCTCAGCCCCTTCTCCTGTGCAGCTGTCACCAGCCCCTGCCCTGTGCTGCCTGCCTTCCTGCTCACCCCCACACCAGGAGCTGCCCCGCAGGGCCTCTCTCCATCCTCTGGCCCCAGGTCACCACGCAGACCTCCTCCGGGCTGCTGGGTCCTGACCTCCCCGCTCCTGCTTCCCTCTCTCTGTCTGGCCCAGGACTCCAAGAGCATCTGGTGGTCACCATGGGCTGCACCTTAGCACCCGAGCAGGAGGCCCGCGTCACCCAGCACAGGGCCGGCCCAGGCCTTTCCATCTTCTCCTACACCAGGGTGTGCAGCGAGGACCTCTGCAACGACCTCTCCAACACCCTCCCGCTCTGGGCCATGCCCACTTCCACAGGTGCTCCAGGGAGGACTCGAGCAGGAGGAGGAGAGGGGCTGCAGGAGGAGGGAGGAGGGCAGCGACAGGGCCAAGGGGATTGAGGGCCAGTTCTTTAGAATCCCCCCTCCTCGTCCCACACGTTAGCACATCTTCCTGTAACTGTGGCCGGCGGCCACCTGGGTCCTTTTCTGATGCTCGACCACCCACCTCAGAATCCAGCCATGATCCTAACCCGGGACAGGCTCCTTTTTTCTGTCCCGTTGGGTTCCCTGGTGTTCCCTTTGTTCCTTTTCCGAAGTAGGCTCCCCTATAATTTCCCGCTGTCTTGGCCAGGAATCGTACACCGTGTTTGGGAGAGGGGGGAAGGTTTTGCCAGTCTCTGCTCTTTGGGGTCACTTGAGGGCACCCATGTCTTGTCTCCCCAAACTGTTTAGTGGAACCTTGGGGTAAAGCCATCGGTTCCTCCCAGTATACCCCACCTCCACCTGCACCCCATCCTGTACCCTCTCCCAGGTCTCACCTCCCTGCACCCCTGGCCTGCATGAGAGGAGATCAAGCATGTTGGAGTGGAAGCAATTGGGGAGCTTGGGACCAGCGAGAGGGGCCTGGGAGGAAGGCAGCCAGTGGAATCCACAGCCCTCTTGACCTCCTTCTCTTGCTCAATTCCCCAGCCTCCGGGTCTGTGCGGTGCCCCGTCTGCCTTTCCACTGAGGGCTGTCTGTCTGCAACGGAGCTGCCCTGCCCTGCTGGCGTCGATCACTGCTACGATGGGGTCCTCCTGATGGGGGACGGTGAGCTGGGCCCTGGCGTCCCTTTAGGGCACTGAATGATGAAGGGTGGGAAGCTGAGAGCCAAGACCTGAGTCTGGGGCTTGACGTGGGGAGGACCGGGGCCCTGGTTTCCTTAGCTGCACCTCCCACTGAGGATGGGTCCAGGGCGGCATCTCTCTCTTCCACCCACACTTTCTCCCGGCCTTTCCCCAGGGCACTTCTCCACCAAGCTGAGAGTCCAGGGTTGCATGCCCCAAGCAGGCTGCACTCTGCTTAATGGGACTCAGGAGATCGGGCCTATAGCTGTGAAGGAGAACTGTGACCCCAAAGGTGAGTGTCCTGCCAGGAGCGGAGGGTGTGTCCCCCACCTCAGCCTTGGGGCCCCTGAGATAGTCAGACATCCAAACGCATCACCCCAAAGCCAGGGACCACGGTAATTTAGAAGCTTATTACTCAGGCATAGGCAAAGTGAGGGACCGACTTCCATCACTCTTGGGGTCAGCTGGTGGGGGCAGCGAGGGCACGTGTGGTCCAGGGGACAGAAATACGCGACCAGAGCCTGCTGGTAGGTGTTTTAAATGATGCTGGGTCAGCCTCACTGACTAAGTTGGGGCCAGCTGTCCAGGAGGAAGGGGAGACAGGGCGCAGGGAGGAGGTCAGGAGCGCCAGAGGGTGGGCTACTGGTTCCCTTAGGCAGAGTGGGTGTGGGAGCCTCTGTTTATTTTGATGCCAGAGTGACTCATTGTCTCGAGGACCTTCTCCACCCCTTGGGTGACCCTGGGCCTCCCACTCCCCTCACCACCCCTCCTCATCCATCCCTATCCATGGCACCTCAGCAACCCTGCTGCCTGGAAGAGATCAGAGGGAAATCGAGGGTGCTTCGAGTACGGCAGGAAAGCAAGAGTCAAAGGGGGACGCTGGTCCCCATTTTCTCATGTAAAACTCAGCAGACACGGGCAGGAAGGAGGACCCAGGAACACAGGAGAAGGTCTGCCTATCGTGGCCTAACCCTTAAAACTTCAAGGAGAGAGCTGAGCGGATTCAGTCAACATTCCTCTCTTGCTTGGATCTCCCAGAGATCCAAGAGCATGGAGGACAGGGCCTGGGTGTCACTGGCACCCAGGGTTCCAGCCTCAGGCACATAAGCTGGCTCAGCCAGCTTCCAGGATGTGTTTGCTGAAGTGAGTGCACGCAGGGTTCCGTGACCCAGAGGACTCAGACCACCGCTTTATCCTAAGGGACCTCCAGGACACAGTGGGTTACAGGATGCAGTGGAGGGGTCTAGGGGAGCTCAGAGGAGAAAGCTACCAAGGCCCTGAGGGTGGGGGAGAGAAACAAGGGGGCTTCAAAGAGGACATGATCTGTGAGCTGTGTGGTAAGATGAGCTGCAGTTTATTTTATTTTTTAAAGATTTATTTATTTATGCATACAAGCACCGAGGTACAGGCCAGAGGTGCAGGAGGTGAGACGATTCACCAGCGACAGAGCGGGGAGATCAACTGAAATGCACTGAGGGGAGCAGCGGGCGAGGCAGGAGAGGTCTGCTGCGCCATGTGTGTCCCCTCCCTGGCCAGCGGCAGGGATCGAACTCATGCTGCAGTGGCTGTGGTTTGCTTCATAGTGTGTTGCTTAACCCACTGCGCCATCAGGGAGGCCCCCGAGCTGCAGTTTACTGGTAGAAAAGAGAAAGGGCATTTCCAGGCAGGGGAGACAGCATATGCAAAGGCCCTGAGGAGGGAGTAAGCCCTCTGCTTTAAGAAGGCTTCCTTAACAGTTTGAGATCAAGAGGCTGGGGTATGGCTGGGGGGTGATTGCTTGTCTCCCAGGCAGAACAGGTGGGTGTGGGCAAAGGCAGAGCTATACTAAGCAGACAGAACAGCCGGAGCAAGGCCCAGGGGGCAAGAAGTAGTCAAGCATGTCCTGGACACTGGTGGGGTAGTGGGGAGGTAGTGAGGGCTTGTGGCACGTCAGGAGACCACAAAGTAAGAAAATAAGGGGATGGCGCTTCTCCTCAGAGCAGGGGAGCCGTGGAAGGGTGTGGGGCAGGGAGGAACGGGGTCTGACTAAGTCTTTCCTTTTGATTAATGCTGGTTTAATAGTCTGACCCGCATCTTTGGGACTAGGAAACACTCATGATCTGGAAAACACTTCAGAAATAATTCAGACACAACACTGCACACCATACAGACACACAAGACATACAGCAGACACACAATACACGCAACAGACACAGAATACTCAGCACAAACACAAAACATATAATGCATACAATGTACCTACGAAATATGCACTACACACAACACATAATACACAGAGTAGACAAACATAACATACACTAGACACAACAGACACACAAGTGACACAACACAGTACGCACAGCATACACGCACAACACAATACACACCATGGCACATATACACAACACATCATACCACACTCGCCTCCTTATACCTCAGTCACACCACAGACTTCACAAGCTTCATACAACTCCACACGCCCCCCTCACATATTATACACCCCCCCACACACATGCCACACAGTGATTATTCCTAATGCCTAGTGCGGGTCTCTTAGCGTGCCACACTGGAGCCAGATCTTGGGGGCTATGTCTGCCTTCCCTGGCGCAGGCCAGTCCTGCCGCTCAGCAAGTGTGTACAAGGCATCAGCAAGGCCGGGAATCAGAAGCCGGGGTACAACAAGGTGTCACAGAATTGGTCATTGAGAGGAGGGCAGTTGAAGTGATAGAACTGGCAGCCGTGGGGGTAGAAGAGGATAGGGCGTGAAAGCACAGACTACCCAAAACAGGCCGCGGCAGGAGCCCATGGCGAAGAAGAACCAAAGGACTGGAGCATGAACAACCTTGACTGCCACCAAGAAGCGGGGCAGTGGCCCCTGTGGAGCAGTGGCCCACAGATCGGGGAACACACAACTGTCAAGAGCACAGTATCTGAGCAGGAGAGATGTAGATTCCTGGTGAGAATTTGGCCTGTGCCACTGAACCAGCTATTGAGGATCACCCCCTCTTTGAGTCTCTTTCATCAAATTCAGAGAGGAGGAGATGATTTGAGACAGTTGGGAGCAAGGGAGCAGATGCAAAGGCCCTGGGGTCACGTGTACCAGCTGTGTGTTCAAGGAAGAGCATGGAGGCCAATATGACTCCAGGCATGTGATAGGGGAAAGCAGAGCAAGATGTGTGGACTGAAAGCTAGGGGGGTCCAGATCACGTAGGGCCTTTGGCTGTTTAAAAGGACTTAGAATTTCATTCTCAGTGGGATGGGAATCTATTGGAGTCTCCTGAGCAGAGGTATGGCAAAGATTAACTTCTCTTTTACGGAAATCCTTCTGGCTGCTGGGTGAGAAGAGAGTATGTGGGAGATGGGACTGGAGAAGGGGAGTCCCAGAGACTCAGGAGGAAGCAGATGAGAGTCAGCGCACAGGGCGTCTGGACCCTGGTAGAAGCCACGGAGGTGAGGAGAAGTGGTCAGGTTCTGGAGGTTTTTTGCTGCTTAAGCCGACAGGATTTCCTGATGGGTGCAACTTGGGGTGGAAGGGGTGGAGAAGTGTTAAGAATGGCAGCAATGATTTTTGACTTGTGCAACTGCACAAAAGGAGCTGTCACTGACCAAGAGAAGGAAGGTAAGGGCGGGGAGAGAGGGGGCCAGGCAGGGAGGAGAGCAGCAGGCACCTCAGTTCTGTTGTCTAAGCAGTGGGGGAATGAGCGCCCAATTTGTGGGGCTGTTGGGAAGTCACACTTGCCTGTGGCTGCTTCTGCATCACGGCACCTGTCACAGCCGATCCGTCAGTAGCCTTAGGAGAAGGTCTAGGCCCATGGTCATCAATGTGGGCTCTTGAAGGCCACTGGGACCCGGGGGCTGACGATGGTCTCCCACGCCCCTGTCTGCCCAGGGAGCGGGGGTGCCTGTGTACTGAGTCTGGCTCACCAACAACTAGTGGTGGGACTTTGGATAAGCGATTTGACAACTCCTCAGCCTCTGTTATCCGAGTTGAAAATGGGGGTGATGACACCATCTACTTTGAGGGTTGCTTGAGGAAAAGAGATCATCCAGAGGAGGTGCCCTCCTCAGGAGGCTTTCCCATCCAGGAAAGCAGCATCACAACTGGACTTGCTACCTGGGCACCAGGCACTGAGCTCTTTGTCCGGACACTGGGGCGTCTGTGTTAAAAGAATATGTGCATCCGTCTGTCTCCTCACCATCCACGTGGAAGACCCTGAGGCCCAGACTGGGAATAAAGATGGTCTCAGGCTAATCATCTCCCCCATGCCTTTCCCTCCTCAAAGGGCATGGGAAAAGGTCCCCAAAGGTTTTTTAGCAAAAACAGGATAAGGAATCCGGGTGGGGCTCAGGATCCAAGGATCCAAGGCCCCTTCTAAATCGGGATGGGGAACTCTGTGGTCAGTCAGGTCAGGGGACTGTGACTTAAAGAGGGGGTCACCTTCTCCAGCGTGGAACCTGGAAGGCCAACCAGGTGGCTTCCCGGTTTACATGGACTCTGGTTATTCCTCCTCCCCAGCCTACCTGACCTGCGAACAGGGGGTCATGTTCCAGCTGCAAGGAAAACTGTCTCAGGAGCCTGTGGAATGGACCACGCCGGGGATCCAGATATGCGATGTGGGGGAGGTGTGTCAGGAGACACTGCTGCTTGTCGATGTAGGTGCGTGGGCTGCGCAAGAGGGCGGGATCCTGCCCCGCCCCCGCTCTGACCCCTGAGTCTCCTGCCCATTTCCCCTCACGCCTGGAGTTCGCAATGCAACTGCTTCCTCTTTCCGTGCCTTGCTTTCTCCTCTTGGAGACTGGGGGTGGAGTGATGGCCACGAGGGTGGCTAGTGCAGACTGGGTGGTCGCTAGTGCAGACTCCACATGGAGCACCTGCCTGCCGGCTGCTGCAGACCCCACCGTGTCCTAGAGCCGGCCTCCTTGCTGTCCTCTGGGGCCATGGGAAGCAGGAACCAAAACAAGCTGGGGAAGGGAAGAGATAGGGAAAGTGAGATGGAAGTGGCAACGTGAAAACGGGTGCTGAGGGGAGCTGCTAGGAAGCCAGCACAGGCAGAACTGCAAGGAAGACCCAGACCCGTCCTGCTCCGCCTCTTCCTCCACGCTCACACGGCTCAGCACAGCCTTCACCCTCCACCTGCTGAGTGTGGTGGAGTCCCCAGCTCAGACCTCCAGCAGCCCAGTTTTTCCTTCTCACCCCACAGGACCCCAATCAGCCCTAGTGGGGAATAAAGGCTGCAGCAGTGCCCAGACACACGAGTCCCACAACGTCACCTCACACGGAGGGCACCTTGGCGTGCTCTTGGCCTCCTACGCCCATTTCTGCACCTCCCATGGGTGCAACCGCGCCAACAGCAGCAGCGTCTTGTTGAACGCCCTCTCCCCTTCAGGTACGGAGTCCCTGTGGGCTGGGAATAGAGACACGAGGCCCCAGAAACACAGACTCTGGGGCTCAGGTGGTTGGCTGCAGCGAGGAGCAGGCCTGGACACCCCCAGACTTCTCTCTGTTCCCAGCTGTCCCTGTTCCTGGAAACCTGCAGTGTCCTGTCTGTGTAAAAGTGTCTGAATCCTGCCCAGAAAACTCTACGGCTATTATGTGTCCAAATGGCACCACTCGTTGTTACAGTGGCTACATTAGTCTCAAAAATGGTGAGTGCAGAAGGCCAGGTCTCAAGGGGGAAGGGACTGGAGACTTGGATTGGTTGGTCCTGGGGTGGGAAGGTGCCTGAGATTCTAACTCATGGACCTGAGAGTGAAGGAGGCTGGGGCCCAGATCTCTTAAGTCTGAGGAAGGAAGGGAGGAGAGGCTGATCTGGGTCTGAGGGAGGAGGGGCTGGGGACTGGACTCCTGGGTGTTTGAGGGATGGACTCCTGGGTCTGAGGTGGGAGGGGCTGGGGCCTGCACTCCTGCTTCTGAGGGAGGAGTGGGTAGGGTCTGGGATTTCTGGGTCCGGGGAATTGAAGTGTGCTGCACTGGAGTCCTCCTGATCTGTCCTTCACTCTCTAGGTGATCTGTCCTTCACAATGCACATAAAGGGTTGCATGACCCCAGATGCCAGATACTTGTTGCAGCACATCAAGAATATTGGGATCTTCTCTGTGAAAGAGACCATTGAGGAGGAGATCTTCAAGGAGCCTGAGCACAAGCCTAAGCATGAGCCGAAGCATAAGAAGGAATTTGAGAAAATGCCTCCTCCATCTCATGGCAAAGCTGCCCTTGCCTGCCACCCGACTTGGGTGGTGGGGTTATGGCTACTCCTTGCCCTTTGGTATGGGGGAATTTGCCCTCAGTGCTGACCCCATTTCACCATGATTCTGAACCCCTTCTGACCCTCTAAGCCTCCTTCTGGTTCCATCGTCAAAACACCTGTTCTTTTTATGAATTATCATCCCTATACACACACACACTATCATCTGAGGACAATACTTGGAAGGGCTGGTAGCAGCTGAACTTGCCCTAAGGGAGACTGGACACCCAAGCAGTGACACTGTGTCTGATAATAAAAGCATCATCTTTTCTCCCAGTGCTGGAGTTTTCCTGTGTGAGGGGAGGGCAAGGCACTCAGAGGTCCTGTGTGGGGAGGAGGAGGTTGATAAGAGTCACCAGCTCAGGTCTGTCCTTCATGATCTGGTCCACATCTCCAGAGGCATCTATCTTAGCAGAAAAGGCCCCAGTACAAACAGCAGTTTCATCCCATTTGAGTAACGAGACATAAGGGTGTGTGTAAAGTAGAGAAACAAAGGGTTTGCAGCTTCTCGAAGATGATACCATTGGGTCTCTGTCCTAACCCTAGACCTAGATCATGAGCAGAATCGGGAGAGAGGAGATTTAAAGAGGGTGGCCTGAAAGGAGCTCTGATCTCAGGTTGGAAAACCCACCTAGCCCCATGCGACACGGGCGACACGGGCCATGTTCCCTCACCAGCTGCAAACACCTCCCCTGGACCATTGCTGTAGCACCCAAATCTTAAGGGAAGTGTTTGATGGTTTTGCCTTTATCACTATTGGCCATTTTCTACCCCAGAGACATTAACCGAGGAAAGATTAGCCTCAAAGTGCTGTCTGGCTTCCAAGCAGAGTCTTCCTGAACCAGCAACTCAACCTCCCTCTGGCTATCAGCGGGGTCACCCTCTTTGCCTTTTGCTCTAACAGCTTGAGGAACACAAAATGGCTGGGGGCCATCATGACGTCCAGTTGATTAGTGCTGTGATAGGATTCATCACCCACACCAAGCTCACGGGAAGGAACCAGGAACCAAAATTCTTTCCAGGGGTTAGGCGTACTAGTGGGAGGGGCACTCCCTTGTCCACTCCATTTCATGGATCCCTGAGTTCTGTATCAGGGGGAGGAGGCAGGACAGAGGTCACTGGCTTAAGATGTGTATCATTTCCTGAGCCTCCCTGGTGGCGCAGTGGGTTGAGCAACACACTATGAAGCAGACCACAGCCACTGCAGCACAAGTTTGATCCCTGCCACTGGCCAGGGAGGGGACCCACATGGCGCAACAGACCTCTCCTGCCTCGCCTGCTGCTTCCCTCAACAGTGTGCTTCAGTCAGTCTGCCTGTTCTGCTCCCCACTCTGTCTGGTGAATCCTCTCACCTCCCAGCTCTTGTATGCATAAATAAATAAATCTTTAAAAAAAGATGTGTATCATTTTCCTACTGGGTCTTCAGTGTCTCACCTGGTGCCCTCATGGTCAGTCATGGGCCTATTAACCAACCATGTCTATCGTGGGCACCTGAGGAGATCTGTGAGCTTCCTGAGCGTGAGTGTGAAATGATACATCATGGGATGCCACAGCAATAGAAAAGACATTTTTCTATTTCCCCAAACAGCAGTGTTGAGAGAAGCATTGAGTACAAGGAAGACCACTCACAACCCACACATATAGGTGACCTCTGTGACAACACGGCTCCATCCAGTCTGCGGTGGGCGTGGCCAGTGCAGTCTTGCCCTAGAGCATCTCTCTGTAACAGGGGCTTAGTGTCCATCTCTGCCAATGTTGGTTTGGGCACTGAGTTCAGTCCATGGCCAGGTGAGCCTTGGGGAGAGTGAGCCCATTTGCTGTGCCTGCGCACACTGCTGTCGCCAGACCCTTCTGCTTTTGCAGTGACCAAACAGGTTCAGGACACAGATGTGATAGCAATCTCAACCCCTGCTCTCCAAAACCTGTCAAGCTTTGCAAGATCAGAAATTCTTCTAGGAGAGGAACATTGCTTCTGGTTTACTATCTCGTTTGGGGTGATGATGGTATCAGAAGCATTCTTTGACTTTCCAACCATAATAGCCTCCCTCCGTGGGTCAGGTAACCTCTGAGGGGAGTTTTGCAATTACTTTTTCTTATTATATTCTCTAGAGTGACATAAATGTGAACATGATGTGTCTGTGGTCCCTCTATGCTCACTGGGGAAGGCACTTGAACCAAAAGTCCACGTATGCCCCGACCTGGGTCATGGCAGGGATTAACATTCTCCCAGAGGCACCATTCAAACAATTCACACTAGGTCTGAACATCCCCTTGGCCACTGGCCAATGCTCCCCAGTAAATGCCTCCCTGTCCCAGCCCCAGCCTGTTTCTCCAATATAGGGGAAGATTCACTGTCTCCACTGTGGCTGCCCTGCAGGGTCCTTCCCAAACAGACCCAGCCTCCTCCTCATTCATGGGGCTCCAGGTCTATGAACTGTCTTAATTTGGGAAAGTAGAGAAAATGCCCTAAATCTCCAGGTAGTGACCCAAGTCATAATTTTTCCCAGCAGAGCTCAAAAATTCCCACCTCAGCATCTTGATTTCACTTTTAGGGACACCTTCCCCCTTACTTCGAGTCATATACAGAAAGCTTTGCAGCCATGAACAAGAAATCTGAATGTCACATCTGGCTCATGATACTGACAGGGACACGCAGGGTAAACGTGCTGGTAGCTTGGACCATCACAACCGCTGCTGATGTTCATGCCTCCGGAGCTGCCAGAAACAACAGGGCTGGTTTTCCTCTACACGCCTTGTGGAAGAACATGGAGAGGCTGGGGCCACGTCGTGGAGGATGACTCCGGGGTGGGGTGGCTAGTGAGAAAGCCACGCTAGGGTCACATAGAGGGTTGTGGGGCAGGAACCAGGCAGGGGACATGAGCGGCCACTTGGGCAGAGAGAGAAGTTTGGTGGGCGAAGACCGAGGGCTGGACCTCCTATCATGGCTGGAGAAGCCGACTCCATAGTCCCAAGAGAGAAAAAGGGGAGACACCATCCCTGAGCATTCCCTGTAAGCACTGCATTCTTGCATGCCTGGCAGCGCGAAGTCCTGCCAACCCCCTATGCCAATCAGCCTGCTGCTCGGCCTTCTGCGCATGCGCCCCTAAGGGGCTGGCCCGGGCGAGGCTTCTCCGCCCCAACGGCGTTCCTGCAGGCTCGTCCAATGAGCACATCACATGCTTCTGGTTGACCAATGGGGCTTCGAGTAACCCGCCGGGTGAGATTGTCCCTGCAGCACCTCCAGTGCCTCGGGACGGTAGGGGCGAGCAGGTAGGGCCAGAGGCACGTTGCATTTTCTCTAAGAAGTGTTCACTTACACCATTTTTACCATGGTTGCTGGAAGTACCATCAGCACAGCTGAGTTTTTGTGAGGTTATTTGGAAGCCTAGAGGAGTTTTTGGTCCCTTAAGGGGAAAAAAGGAGGCAGGGAACCCAAATTTCTGGATCCCGAGGGAAGTGAGGGCCGGAGGGGCTGGGACTGCTGGGCTTGAGGGGGGCAAGTGATGAGCGCCTGGGGAGCAGGTTGATGCCCCACAGTCACGTGCTCTATGGAAAAAAGTGACTGAACCCAAGTTCCTGGAACCCTCGATGGGGCTGGGTTCTCAGAATGCTGGTGGACTTGGGCTTGGAGACTCAGCTGCCCGGCCCCGAGAGAGCACAGGTGTGACGCAGGACTCCTGAGCCTGAGGGCAGCTCGGCCTCTGGGCTGGACTCCTGGGGTCTGAGAACATGTGGGCCTTCAGCACTAGGTGGCTGGGTCCCGAGTACAGCTGTGGAAACAGAGACAACAGAACCTCCTTAACTTGCGCCAACTCACAAACAGCTAGGGACAGACTGTCCCAGCCTTAGGCCACCAGCTCTGCCGTGAAGTCAGTGACCGGTCAGAACCCGGGTTTCATCTCATTCTAAGTTTCCTCTTCTCCAGTAAAGCACAGATCCTGACCGGTTCTTCCGCACCTCTCTAAAAGAAGCTATGGGAAGCGGTCACGTCCAGCGTTTGCTATTCCTGTTTCTCCTGGGAACCACCTTCGCAAACAGTGTGTATGGGGATGTGTGAGGAGAACAGCTGGGTCACAGAGGATGGGTTTCCAGTGGAAACGAAGTGATTTGGGTCCCACAGAGAAGGGCAGGTGTTTACCTTTATTTCATTTTCTCCCCAGATGTGGAAAATTTCTACTGTCACAAGGGTGTATTCATAAGTATAGGAAATGAATTACAGCAGACATTTAACTGGACCACAGAGAAAGTTGAGACTTGTGGCAATGAAATATACTGCCAGGAGTCTGTGCTGGTAATCAAAACAGGTAAAGTGAGGATGGGAGAGTGGGGTTGGGCAGGAGGAAGGGTGATTATGTCCATGTCAATTCTGTTTGACTTTTCCCCCAGGCCAAGTGTTAGGGGAGCAGCAGGAGACAGAAGAGATCTGCTGTGCCATATGGGTTCCCTCCCTGGCCGGAGGGTCAATTATTAGGCCCACCATGTATGTCCTTCTGTCTTACAACAGGGAGCAAGACAGCAGTGCTGGCCACTAAGGGCTGCGTCGCTGAAGGGGAGGAAGCAGTGACATTTATTCAGCACTCTCTATACCCCGGTATACTCACCATCTCGTACAGCAACTACTGTGCATCGTCCTATTGCAACAGCAGAGAAGGAATAGCTGAATTATTGCAAACGCAGGTGACCCCAGGTAACTTGGGAGGGGAGAGAAATGCTATAACTCCTTGTTCATTGTGTTCTTACTTGACTTAGACCCAGATGGCCCATATACAAAAGAACCATTTCAGGCCATTTTATTTCTTAACTGTCCCTCTCTTTTCCCTCCAGCTCCCGGAAAAACAACCAGCCTCCGCTGCCCAACCTGTGTGGCTGTTGGGTCCTGTTCTAGTGCTCCTTCTCTTCCCTGTCACAGTGGCTCAACTCACTGCTATCAAGGAAAACTTCAGATTACTGGAGGTAAAGTGAACATCTGATGGTTTCAGAGGATGGGAAACCAGACATCTCTGAGAGGATGCCAAGAGGCCCTCACATTCCGGGTTCCAGGAATGGAGGCAGACAGGATTTCCTAAAACATCTCTATCTTCTCACCTTTCTTGTTCCATAGGAGGCATCAGCACAGAGCTGGAGATCAAGGGCTGCTCATCCTTAGTCGGTTGCAGGCTGATGGCTGGGTTCTTCGCAATAGGACCCATGTGGGTGAAGGAAAAGTGTTCACTCCAGCCTCTCGCTCAACCCCGAATAACTGAAAATGGGGCCACCTGCCTTCCCATTTCGGGATGGAGATCAGCGCTGCTGCTACTGCTGTTAATGCAACTGCTTGCCCATCGTCCCTGAGGAAGCCAAGCCTTTGACTGCTGATCATTGAGTTGGGCAGCAAGCAGAGATTTGAAGGAGAACAGAAAGATCCTGTAGGTTTATTTGTTATTTCTAATAAAGTTTGTGCTGTGATTTGTGCATGCCCTAAGACTAGAAGTGGACTCTTAATGCTGAAAAGGCCCTTAAAATTCATCTTCTCCAGATCACACGTTTTGCTGAAAGGGAGATCTAGAAAACTTTAGTTTCTCATATTTCTTTTTTATGTTTAATGAGGTGACATTGATTTAAACACTATACATATTTTGGGAGAATGGGTTCATACTATTACAGTTGCCTGTTACCACACCATGCTCATCACCAAAGCACTGATGAAATTCCAGCAGAGTCCACTGAGCCCCTTCCTCTCTGTTCTCATACCCCTACCTTTCTTTTCTGGTAGCCTCAGTTCTCTGGTCAAATTTCTAGTTTGGTTTGGTTTGCTTTGCTTGTGTTTGCTTTTTTTTAGGTCTTCTTTTGATTTAGTTTCTCTATTCCTATGTTTCTCTATATTCCACGTGAATGAAATCATTCCATATTTGTCTTTCTCCTCTGACTTACTCCTTTTTTCTTGGTCATTTCAGATTTAAGGTCAGTGAATTCAGACCTTTTTCTCTTCCCACCCTCCTCATCCAGGGCTCTCCTACAGCACTGGAAGGACTGAGGGGACCATCTAGTTTTTGCCTCTCATGCTGCTAACCGCTGCTCAAGTCCAAGTTCTTACTGATGACGGTGCTCAGTAAGCACCATACCTGCTGGCATCTCCTGGGAATCCTCCAACCCTTCTGGGCACCAGTGGACAACACCACACACCCTATGAACTCTGCCCTCCCCCTTTGCTTCCTCCCAGTCTCTTCCAGCTGCTCTCAAGTCCACTGACTAGGAAGTGCTTCAGGAATCTGAAGCTACTAGACAGCCTGGAGGGCTGACGAATTCCCCCAAGACCTTGAGAAGAGAGAACTTCACAGGGGCTTGCTTCCTCCCAAGGTACTAGGAAAGAGATGGGGCCCAGGAAAGTGTCAGCACCTGGCACTTACCATCCACTTTACACAGACCACTAGCACTCATTGTTCTTAAATAGGTTATTTGTAGGAACGAGTACACCAGAAGGCCTCCATTCTTAGACTGACACTTGAAAATTCCACGTGTTTACCTGGTTATTATCGCTGTCTCAAATTACATAACTTACTCTAAAACTTCAAAGCTGAACATTAAGATATTTCTGGTTCTTTTCACTTCTATAGTAATAGATTGAATAGAGGGGAAGGAATAAGAGAAGTTATATGAAGAATCAGGGTGTGTGAGACAGTAGCAAGAGCAAAATAGACTTCTGCCATACATCAGCTCCTTCAACTATGTGGCCAACTTCTGTCCCCACATGTCACTGTGGTCATGTTTCTCACACCCTGAAATTCATCTCCCCTTCCCCTCAGCGTAGTCCCAGAACATTTGCCTACCTTACATCAATGATGTCTTTCTCCTTCTGACGTAAGGCCCACTTGGCCAATCTACCTAGAACTACCCCATCTAACCCAGGTTGGGCAATACAAAGATAAAAGTAAGGGAGATGACATTTGCATGGAAGGTGATTAGGAAAGAACTAGGATCACTGCAGACATCTGTTCTGAAACTGAATGACTGCAGGGGTTAGGGACAGGTGACAGTTGGTTATGCCTGCAGGCCCAAGGCCTGGTGACAGAGGCTGTTGGCTGCAACATAGTTGGTGGGGGTGACGAAGATCTCTATTGGGTCCCAGTCCAGGCAGTGTAGTCCCATGCTGATCTTCAGGGTGACGGGAGAGCCCACGAGGGGTTTTGTCAGAGGTGTGACATGCTCTTCTCCATGTTCTTGTGTCCTTCCAGCTGCCTTGACTGGAGGACAGACCACAGGGGGGCAATGGCTGAAGGAATGAGGAAGGTTTGTGGGCAATCGAAGTCCCCTAGGAGAGGTGGATTGGCAGTGACTTTGGGGAGACACCTTGAAAGAGTTGAGAACTTTTCAAGGATACAGTGAAGATACTCTACTTTCTAGTACACAGTGGTGAAACTGAAAGGCTAGAAAAAGGCACAGAGGAAAGACAGAAAGACCCACAGATGCACAGCCCTGGTGAGCTGGTGTTGATGGAGCACCTAGCTCAGAGGGAGGCCCCAAACCAGCTTAAAGCATACCCCAGTGCTGGGAAGGGGTCACTATGCCCATTTTGCAAGGGAGGAGACTGAGACTCACAGCAAGGGAAGCATTTCTGAATGAGTGAAGGGAGCTCCAGGCCCGAAGCCATTCTGGGGAAATCAACACGTGCCAGTAGGAGACGTGGTGGGAAACTTCCACTCTGAAAAATCCACCAGACCAGGCAGTTGCCCCCGCCTCTCTGCCCTAATTCGTTCTGAGCCTTTGAGGCATTTTCTGAGCCTCAGTTTCCTCCTTCTCATCATCTTCTAAATGGAGACATGCCTGGCTGCCTTTTTGGGGTGTTTTGAGTCCCTGTGGGGATGAGCTGCTCGAACCACATGCCTTACACTGAGCCTGTAGTCAGGAAACAAGAAGGACACCGTTGGACACCCCAGTAAGAGAACAAGGTCCTTTCATCTTTCCCTGGTCCATTTGCTTGGCCGGGGAGAATGGCAAGTGCACAGTACTTCATGAACATCTCTGCCGCTTTTATGGCATCTCAAACCATGGAGGCTCAGGGACATTTGCCTGCGGGCCAGGCCCTGTGTATTTTACCTGAGATAAGCCTGAACTTTATGTTCTGTGACTGAGGAATGTGCTAGCATTGTCCACGTGAGATGGATTCTTATCAGGTTGGAAGGGTTCATGCAAGAAAAATGAGTTCTATAAGAGGACAGGACGGGTAGATGACTGTCAGCACTGAGAAGGCAAGTAGGCATGGCGCCCAGTTGGAGACTCTTGCTGGTTTGGGCCTGTGCCTGTGTCTTTCTACAGCTGGAACCTGTGGATGGAGGTGAGAGAGGGGAGAGGGAAGGGTCTGCACCACAGTGGGCTGGTGTGTTCTGTGACGTCAGTCCCAGGGGCACCAAACCCATCTGCCATGTCTTGAGT
The DNA here is from genome assembly GCA_019455555.1 of Galemys pyrenaicus. Taxonomy (NCBI): domain Eukaryota; kingdom Metazoa; phylum Chordata; class Mammalia; order Eulipotyphla; family Talpidae; genus Galemys; species Galemys pyrenaicus. Next base: position 2,024,949 of record JAGFMF010011711.1, read on the forward strand.
CTGTCCTGGTGCCAGATGCTAGGAAAGGCTTTACTCTTGTTTCAAAGAAAGTTTCTGGACTTTTAGTTTCTGTCTATCAAGACACTTCATTCTTCAATTCAAAAAACAAGTAACTGTGGGGACTGTAAACTCCTTGAAGAGACATGTTCTCTTTACCTCTTTATCTTTTTTGGGGAAAGATTTATTTTTATTCACTTATGCATACAAGAACTGGGGTGTAGGCCAGAGGTGCAGGGAGTGAGAGGATTCACCAGAGTGGGGAGCAGAACAGGCAGATCCACTGAAATACACTGCTGAGGGGAGCAGCGGGCGAGACAGGAGAGATCTGCTGTGCCACGTGGGTCAGCTCTCTGTCCCTGGCCCGGGATAAAAGTCTTATTGTAGTGGCTGGTGGTAAGTTGATAGCACTGAGACTTTAACTCCTGCACCACCAGGGAGGTCCCCACGTCTTTATTTTAGTGCCATGGTTAGAGTGGCTGTTTGTGAGACAAGTTACCTGTTCAACCTTTTAACGGGGAATTTTAAATCATTTTTATTATTATTATAACTGTTGATATATTTATACTGAGAGATGCCTTTTCCTTTTGTATTGTCTGCTTGCTATATTTTCTCTTTGCTCTATTTTTTTCCTTTCTCTTGTATGTTTGCATTTATTTCCCCACCACTATGCCTGAATCCCTTGCTCCTTCCTTTCCTTTCCCCAGCCTCTTAACTTCAGAGTCCTTCAGAATATTTATCCAATGTCCACTAGTTCTGGTATTTACTTATCAAATCATCTTTCTCCCCCTCAATTTAAAAGTCGTTTACATGTATTTATAACTTTGGGGGTACATTTTCATACCTCCATTTTTGTGCTCACCCTCCATTAAAATTTTCAGCTAATGTCTTATCCACTTCCTTCCCCATCCTCGTTCTCCTCTATTCCCTCTTGTAATCAGTATACCTTTCGCAGAGCCTAAGAATTATTAGTATTATTTTTAAAGATTTATTTATTTATACATACAACAGCTGGGGTATAGGCCAGAGTCCAGGGCAGTGAGAAGATTCATCAGAGACAGAGCGGGGAGCAGAACTGACTGAAACACACTGCTGAGGGAAGCAGTGGGCGAGGCAGGAGACATCTGCCTGTACCATGTGGGTCCTCTCCCTGGCCAGCGGCAGGGATCGAACTTGTGCTGCGGTGGCTGCGGTTTCCTTCACAGTGGGTTGCTTAACCCACTGCATCACTAGGGAGGCCCCTAAGAATTATATTTTTTCTTCATGTATATTTGACATAATTTGTAGTCCCCATGGAATTCCCACCACCAATTCACCAGTGCACCATCACCTCAGTCCCTTGTGCAAAAAAAAAAAAAAAAAAGAAGAAAACAGAAAACTGATCAGAAAGATATACAAAGAACTCAGAAAAGTGAATGTAATGAAAAAATAATGTTAATGATCAGAAGTTATAAGTTAAAGTTTTAAATAATGGAGATACAGGATGTATAAAATTAATACAGGAAAAAAAAGAATTATTTTTGTTGTGCTTTGCCTTCTTGCCAGATCATTGGTTATTTGCTGTGTAAATGTCCTAAGTCTGTTTTTGTTATTCTGACTTACTGTTACTGCACATAATTCTCTCAAACGCCCTCCATTTTGCTGAAAACAGTTTCATTTCATCTTTCCTTATGGCTGAATAGTATTAGGTGGTATGGGAGCTCCCTGGTGGCCTAGGGGTTAAGTTTCAGTGCTGTCGCCACTATGGCCTGAGTTCAATCCCTGGCCAAAGAGCTAATGCACAAATGGTGCAGCAGACCTCTCCTATCTTACCCACTGCTCCCCACTAGGTCTCTGGTGAATCCTCTCACCCCCATACCTCTGACCTACACCTCAGTTCTTCTATGCAAAAAAAATAAATAAATAAAAAAGTATTGCATGGCGGGCCTCCCTGGTGGCGCAGTGGGTTAAGCAATGCACTATGAAGCAAACCGCAACCACTGCAGCACGAGTTCGATCCCTGCTGCCGGCCAGAGAGGGG
>JAGFMF010011711.1:2027015-2037746 GCA_019455555.1 Galemys pyrenaicus
GCTCCCCGCTCTGTCTGTGGTGAATCCTCTCACCCCCCACACCTCTGGCCTGTACCCCAGTGCTTGTATGCATAAATAAATCTTTAAAAAAAAAAAAAAGTATTGCATGGCATGGAGAGACTGTATCTGCTTGATCCCAACATCTATTAATGGTTATTGTAGCAGCTTCCAAGTCCTGGCTGTTGTAACAAATGCTGCTTTGAACTTTGGGGAACATGTAGGTTTTTGTGTCAGTGGCTTCATATTCCTTGGATAGTTGCCAACAGTGGGATAGCTGGGTCATATGGTAGCTCCATTTTTTAGTTTAGAAAGTCAATTCAGATCACTTTCCTTAAGATTGAAACAGATTACAATCCCATGAACAGAGCAATAGTGTCTTGCTTTCTCCACATTCTCTCTGCTACTAGTAGTTGGAAGTCTTTGTAGTCTGTGCCACTCTCACACTGAATTGTGTGAGCTTTTGCTGTATCTTGGATAATAACTCCTTATCAGTTATACATTGGGTGGAATGTTTCTCCCATTCAATAGGGTATCTTTTTAATCTTCCTGTATTTATTCTCACTGTGTAAAAAGCTTTTGAACTTGAGGTCATCCCAATTGTTTTTTGCTTGTTTCATTTCCTTTGCCTTAGAGGTTGAGTCATCAGAAACACCTTTATTTTGGTGTCAAGAGAGGTATCACGAATGTTTTCTTCTACGTATTTCATTGCTGTAGGTCTAAATCTTTAATCCATTTGCAGTTTATTTTTGTGTATGAAGTTAGAACGGATCCAACACCGTTCTTTTCCTTATGACTTTCCAATTTTCCCAGCACCATTTATTGAAGAGGCCATCCTTCCCCCATTGTATGGTCAGAGCTGCTTTACCACAGAGTCGATACTGATATGCACTTGGGTTTATGTCTGGGCTTTCAATTCTAGCCCGTTTGTCCATTTTTCTATTTTTGTGCCAGGACCATATAGTTGTCAGTGGTGTTGCTGTGTAGTAAAGTTTGAATAACGTGATTCCTCTGCCTCTCTCTTTTTTCCTTATAACTGCTTTCACAATTCAGTGCCTTTTTGGGCTGCATATAAATTCAATATTTTTGTTCAACTTCTCTTAAAAACATTGATGGTATAGATGGGCGTTACATTAAATTCATGTATCATTTTAGGCAGGGTAGTCATTTTGATTATATTGATTCCCCCATCCATGAGCATGGGATATCTTTCTCTCTCCTATGTCACTGTCTAACCCCTTTTACACCACCTTACAGTTCATCATATAAGTCTTTTACCTCCTTGGTTTAAGTTACTTCCTGGGTATTTGATTCTTTCTGATACAACTGTGAATGGAATCATCTTCTACATTTTTTTATTCTCTTGCTCATTATTTGTCTGTAAAAATGCAACAGAGTTTTGTTGTATGTTGATTTTGTAACCTGCCACTTTGTTGGATTCACTTTTTATTTCTAATAGCTGTAGTATCTAGTTTCCTGCACATATATCAGCAGCAAATAATGACAAATTTCAGTTCTTTTCAAGTCCGGATTCCTTTTATTTCCTCTCATTGTCTGACTGCTCTGGTAAGGGCTTTACATTTTAATTTTCAAACAAGCCTGTGTATCTCAAACCCAGATCAGTCTGATGCAAAGGTCATAACAGTTGCCTCCTCCTAGCTATCCACTCTCATGTGCTAGACATAAGCAGCCTCTAGGTGGAGTTAGGCACGTTATCCAAAGCAAGAGGTTTTGATGTCATGGGGTTTGATGTTTGGAATAATACAGCAGCACTGTGTTGGGGATGGCTAGTGCAGTGCAGCCATCCATGTGTGCCATTGCGGTAACCACGAGAAAGTGTCGGGCTTGAACACATCTCTTCCATTTAGTCTTGTAGTCATGGAGAGTATCTGCTTAGGCTCAACACTGACTTCAACATAAGAAAGAAGCTGAAGTGAGAGGTGCCAGGCAGGTCCTATTGCAAAATGGATTCTCACTGTGCCCCTCTTCTGTTCTAGCTCCTCCTCCAGATGGCACCTCTGATCTCAAAGACGGTAGGCTCCATATGACATCTGGGAACCAGACTATTTCTACCAGGATGAGTAATCAGCGATGGGAAATAATGAAAGCAAAGCAACAATCCAAAAAAACCATGCCAGCACAAGCGGGGTGGTAACTGATGGGGAGTCTGGGGAGCCACTGCACGTGCATGAGCTAACTTGACTCCCGGTCTTGGGAGGAGGCAGGTGTACATGTTCCCAGGCTGCCTGGGAAGAGCCAGGTGCCACTGATGCGTCAACGTTACGCCGCCTGTTGATGGGGAGGTGGGGTTGGTGGTGATCGGATTTGAGCCTCCACCTCACAGAGAAATGGCTCCAAGTTAGAGAACCCTTTCTTCAAGGCAGAGACCTTGATGTCTGTAGTGCTCATGGAGGGTTGTGTACATGGCAGGGCCTTGGTGATGACAGCCAGGCTGAATGAGGAAGTTCCTGATGAAGTAAAGACACCTGGCATGGCTAAGAGAGAAATGTTTTTGCTCTTTTCAGAATCTCTCTGCGTCTTTCCATTCAACTACAGAGGCAAAACTTACTATGAATGCACTCTTCGCGACTCCTCCTTCAGGTGGTGCTCTCTCACTGCGGATTATGACGGACGATGGAAATACTGTACAGAGAAAGGTGAGTGGGCGGATTTCCCTCATGTGAAGCATGTGGCTTCTCTGATCAAGGTGGGAATTTCCATAATGACCCCCTCTGTGGGAGCCTGAAGCCTCTCTTCGTTCAGCATTGTGGGTTCTGCTCATGTCCCTATTCTCTTAATAAGATGAAAATAAATTTTCCACCAAGAACTTTCTCACCCCTCATTTACTTTTCAGACCATGCCGCGTGCGTCTTTCCCTTTCGCTACAAGGGGAAAATGTATTCTGAATGCACATTCATTAACACTCATCCTCTGAGGTTGTGGTGCTCAGTCACTTCAGACTATGACAAACATAGAGCTTGGAAGTTCTGCGACCAATGAGAGGTAAGAGTCTTGGGGAAGGCAGGGAGGGGTAAGGACAAATGGGTTAGCAAGAAGACAGAGCTGGATAAAGAGATGGGCCTAAGTGACACAGGCAGGAATGAGAAAGAAGGAAGAGGCAGGTTGCCGGGAGCCAGAACTGCAAAAAGTCCGGTCTCACCTTTCTCTCACCTTTCCATCAGGGCACCAGGAGAACAAAAGGATTTCCATTTAAAAGGAGGTCCGGCCTAAGATCACAGATATCCCACCCGGAGACCTCCTGCCAGCTAAAAACAAACACCTGCACCACCAATCTCTTTGATTCAAACCTTCTCCCTTCCCCCCTTCTTCTTCCACCCCTCTAAGTGAATATATACCCCTGTCCCTAATAATATAGATGAGGCTTGATCAGAAATTTGTCTTGCCTCCATTCTTCGCGTCTCCCTGTTTGTGTATTCATTCTTTTTAGGTGGTTCCCGCGCGCGCCCCCATGGTTGCCCCGCAGGCCGGGGCGCAGGTGGAGCAATGGTTGAGGTGGAAGCTGCTAAGTTCCCAAGAGGATAAAGGGAAGAAAAGCTTGAGGGAGAGAAAGAAATAAAAGCAAAATGCACAGATGGGGAGAAGAGGGTTAGAGAAAGAAGAAGCTTGCAACAGAAAGAATGGAAGGAGGAGGATTTGGGGAGGGTGTGTGGGAAGAATAGCTGGGAGAGGAGGTGGGAGAGGGAAGAAAGCCCACAGTATGAGGTGTTCTGAGTAAGTGAGAGAGCGGGAGTAGAGAGAAAAAGGAAAGAGTTGGGCAGAGGCCTGTGCCCGCAGGCAACTGAGTGAAGAAACAAACACAGCTCATTAACACTGGCCCCCAGCTCCTGTGGCCCGGTGGCCAAGCCTCGAAACCAAAGTGAAGGAATCAAGAAATCCTGACATGAAGGCGATGTTCTGTGTCCCTGCACTGGCACCCACTTCCTCCCGCCCAGGCCCACGAATAAACTGCTTTCCCTGCAAGGGTTGCCAAGTTTCCTTTCCTAAGAGCAGCCATCTTCCTAGTGGGAGAGACTCAACACACCTACATCTGTCAGACTGGATTCTGTTTGATTTTAGCAAGATGAATGACTCCGATTTCTGATTGTTTAAAACAACAAAATAACGATATCACAGAATAAAAATATCCATATCCACTTTGGAAAAAATGTTTGGCAGTACTTCTGTTACAGGGCAACCCTAACATAAAATGGGTTTGCCTGACTGGGTCCTCACCCGCGCGCTCGAACTGCACTTAATAATGCCCCAACTGCAGGCACACACAACAAAGGTTAATAAAGGGTTTTATTTACAAGGGAAGGAGAAATAGCATAGTGAATAACACAAGGGGAAGAGAGGGATACAGATCTGTAAATATCCTACCAGTTCCTTGGAGCTGGAACCCAACGGTGCACTGAGAGCTGACTCCCCAGAGAACCCCCCAAGGCCCACGTGTTGGCTTTTATATTCAGCCTGGCTGCTCAACTCCACCCTCAGGTCCCAGTGATCTGCTCTTCTGTTCGATAATGACCTTATGGGATTTGCAGTCCTTGGATCTTGTAGGTCTGGAATGGAGGTCGAAGTCCATAACCTATTTGTATAATCCATTCAGGAGGGTCTTTCCCCCTAACACTTCCTAATAATACATATATTTATTGATTCATTAAATATACTAACATGCTCTATGGCTTAGCAATTCCACATTTGGGTCTACTCCAAAGAAAAATGATGACCTACATTGATGTATAAGAACGCTCCCTGCAGCCAGCCATGATAGCTACAAACCAGAAATAGTCCAAATGTCCATCAACAGTAGACTAGGGCAAATAACTGTGGTATAGTCCTGAAACAAAATGCTTCCCAGCAAATTAAAAAACTAACAATACTAACATACAACTAACATACAAAACTAACATACATCATTGAATCTGATAATGTTGACTGAGAGACAGAAAAGAGTACATACTTGTATGACTCCTTTTATATAAATATCAGAAATGAGCAAATCTAACTCGTAAAGAGAGAAACCAGACAGTGGTGACCTCTGAGTGGTACTGACCGGAATGAAGTGCAAGAGAGCCTTCTAGAATGGTTGGTATGTTCTATATCTTGACATAGGCAATGGTTACACAGATATCTGGTTGGCCCTTGAACAATGCAGAGTTTAGGAGCACTGACTCCCAGCAGTCAAAAATCCCATATAACTTCTGACTCCCCCAAAATCTGGCTATTTATAACGGTGCTCTGTTGACCAGAAACCTTACCAGTAACAAACAACTGATGGACACATTTTTGGTATATTATATGTATTCTATAGGGTATTCTTATAGTACAATTAGCTAGAGAAAAGTAGATACTGCTAAGAAAATCATGAGAGGGCCCTCCCTCACGGCGCAATGGGTTGAGCACTGCACTATGAAGCAAACTGCAGCCACTACAGCACGGGTTCGATCCCTGCTGTCGGCCGAGGAGGTGACCCACATGGCGCAACAGACTTCTCCTGCCTTGCCCCCTGGTCCCCTCAGCAGTGTATCTCGGTCAACCTGCCTGTTCTGTTCCCCACTCTGTCTCTGGTGGATCCTCTCACCCCCAACGACCTCTGGTTTATACCCCAGTGCCTGTATGCATAAATAAATAAATCTTTAAAAATAAATAAAGTTCTTGGCAATTAAAATTTAGTGTCCATGACTCAAAGAGAAGGAAAGGCTTAAACAAAATACAATTCAGGTTATTAAAAAAAAAAAAGAAAGAAAGAAAATCATGAGAAAGAGAAATGACATTTATAGCATGGGACTAAAATAACAACACCGGCATATAAATGGACCCCACAGTTCAAACCCGTGTTGTTCAAGAGTTGATTGTACATACATATATAAGTTCAACAAGTTGTACACTTTTGTGTTCTAAGTTATACCCCATTTAAAAAAATTTGAATAGAATACCCAACTAGTGTGTTAGTCCTTTCCCTCTCCTGCCACAAGGTGGCTCTCTCCCCTCCCTCAAATCTCTTTTGCCAAGTCCTCTGGGAAATCCAAACGTCGCTGGATGAGAAGGAACTCTGTTTGAAAGTGGAACTTGTGTGCCTGGCACAAGAATGACATGGGCCTCATTATGGAACAAGGTAGAGCTTGAATCCCCGCTCTGCCATTTTCTCTCTGTGTGACCTTGGGAATGTTCCTTAGCTGCTCTGTGGTCAGTATCATCATCAGTACAGTGTAAATATTAGCAATGTTTCTTCATTAGCAGCAATGTTACCTCAAAAAATGAGTACATAAATATATTTGTTGAATGAAAAATAATATTAGTAATAACATACACCTTGTGGTGGAATGGAGGTGGTGGTTGTTGGTGTTGTTAGTGTGAATTTAAAACCTCATGAAGCTCTTAGAACACCTGACCTGGCATAGAAAAATACCTGAAAGTCATTATCTGACTTCATATTATGAGAGAAAATATCTGTAATCACTATAGTAGACCTGGCATCCCGCTTCTTTGGGGACCAATTATGTAAGGGGATCCTGACTGAGCTGGAAATGCCAGATCCCCTTCTGGCTTCTATGGTCTTTTCCAGAATCTGATGGCCCTTTCGGACCTACCAGCCAGTGCTAGTCTATATGTGTAGTCCAGGGGCTTTAATGAGTCTTTCTCTTGCCAATCTCAATGTAATGGAATAATAACCGCCCCCCCCCAAGAATTTCCATAGCTTCACGTGCAGGACCCATGACCTTGCATAAGAAAAGGGACAGGTGTGATTAAAAAAAACAACAGCAACAAATGCTGGCAAGGATGTGGAGAAAAAGGAACCCTGGTACACTGCTTGTGGGAATGCAAGCTAATCCAACCGTTATGAAGACTGTATGGAGGTTCCTCAGTCTACTAGAAATGGAACTACCATACGATCTGGCAATCCTGCTCCTAGGAATCTACCCAAAGGGCACAAAAACACTGATCCAAAAGAGCACCTGTACGCCTATGTTTATCGCAGCACTATTTGTAATTGGTAAGACCTGGAAACAACCCAAATGCCCAAAAGTAGATGACTGGATCAAGAAGTTGTGGTACATATACACAATGGAATATTATTCAGCAATCAGAAATGAGAAACTAGGGACATTTATAGAAACATGGATGGAACTAGAAGAAATTATCCTCAGTGAAACAAGTCAGAAGGCAAGAGAAAAATATCGGATGGCTTCACTATTAGGAGGAATATGAAAGAACAACAACAACAACAAAGAATAAGCTCAAGGAATTGGGCAGTTATAACCAAAAGTAAACAAAAAACTCAACAAGACTGAAAAACCAAGATAAACCAAAGGGACCATGGTGGGGAGGGGTAGAGGGGAGGGCAAAGACAGGGATGAGGGCAGAGGGTACACAAGGGACTGAGGTGATGGTGCACTGGTGAAATGGTGGTGGGTACTCCCTGGGGACTACAAATGATGTCAAATATAATTAATAAAAAATAAAATAAAATATATTAATTTTTCTAAGAAAAAAGAAAAGGGACAGGTGTGGTTCCGTTAAGAAATGGGGAGATTATGGATCCTCATAAGGAAAAGCCCTTATAAGGAGGGACAGGAGGACCAGATCTTTTTGAGGACCTTTGAGGGAACCATGCTCAGTGAAATGGAGAGAGTAAAGCATCATATGTTTTCACTTATCTGTGGTGGATTGAGAAATCAAAATGACTGAACTAAACAAAACAAAAACAAAAGCATAGGTTACAAGAGCAAAAGAGTGAGTACCTGATGGGAAGAAGGGGAAGGAAGTGGGTTTATTGGGTAAAAAAGTCAAGTGTATTATGATAGATGGAAATAAATTCTGGAGTCATAACACAGGAGCTGATTTAAAATCAACATTGATGATCTGTGGGAATACCACCACCAAGAGGCAGATTTTTATTGAAACCCTCATGGGGAAGACTGTCACTCTCAAGGCTGAACCCGTGGATACAACAGAAAATGTGAAGGCCAAGATACAGGATGAGGAAGAAGTTCCTCCTAATCAGAAGAGCCTGGTCTTTGCTGGTAAGGAACTGGAAGGTGAATCAACTTTGTCTGACTACACCATTCAAAAAGAGTCATACGCCACTCCCAAAAAAAATAACTACAGAGAAAGAAGATTAAGCTGGCTGTTTTGAAATATTATAAGGTGAAAGAATGGTAAAATCAGTTACCTTTGTCGGGAGTGCCCATCCTTGAATGTGGAGTTTTATGGCCACTGCCACTTTGACAGACATTATTGTAGCGAAAATTGACCTTTTGTTTCAACAAACCACAAAATGAGTAATTGTGTGTGGGTTAATAACAAAAGATATTAACATTAAAAAAAACAAATTGAAACCTACATGAATCCTATAGCATAATATTATGAACCAATATTATTACAATAACAAAATTTTAATAAAAATAAAGAAGCTATTCACAGTAGGAGGGGGAGGTATTGAGTTCTGATTGGTAAAACATAGGGAAGTTAGCGATTTCTCCAAACATACCTGAGGGATGTTAAACTCTCCCACTATGAGGGAGGAATCCACAAGGTCCTTAAGGAAGATGCACAGGGAGGTTTGAAAGCACATGCACCCACGTTTTGGGTTTAACATATTAACTGTAGAAGTCCCACTGTTATTGCAGATTTGAGCTTCTTTGCGCCTGTGTGAGCCCTGAGGACAGGGAGGCCACTGAGGGAGACAGGAAAAACCCCACATCCACAGTTCCTGTAAGAATGACAGAGACAGTCCCTCCATTCTACAGGCGGGTGCTGGGGAGGGGAGGGCGTATGCTCAGAGCCCAGCCTCAGGCCTCTGTGCCCAGACAGCTATCTAATTTGCTGATGACAGCCCAACCAGCCTTGCTCTACCCAGGAAGGTTCTAGGTTCATCCAGGTCCAGTGGTTTTTACAAGCAGCAAAAGTCCTAGGAAACTGGTTTATGCCAACCACTAGATTTCCCTCCATTATAAAATGGAATAATCATACTTCTGGCTTTACAAAGTTGTTGTGGTGTTTAAGTGGCTGAGCATGGAACCAGTATGGATCAGACTTGCGAGGCCAAAAGCTTACATAGCACTATGAGAAAAGATCTGAAATGAACACACAAGATCTCAGGGTGTGTGAGCTCTCATCTGCACTTGTATTTACAAACAAATGCTTAATTGAGCTAAGGGCAAAAACTTATCAATGTATAATTGATGAGAGAGGGAAGGAGCTGTCAATGATAGATAGGTAGGTCGATAGATAAATAGATAGATGGATAGATATATACAGAAAGCTAAATTAATCTACCAGGATTAAAAAGCCCAGAACAGGTAATACAATGACTAAGATCAAATAATGTGAAGGCATTCACTCAACAACCTGCAAAGGTGGATGCCCTCAAAACTTCCAGCCAGCTTCCTCTAGACAACCACACCCAGACAAGAAATGCAGACATAACAACTTCTTTGTTCAACCACCCATTCCACTTTGTTTCCTTCTCCCCCACCAAACCAGGTACACCCTGAGCAAGAGTGTTTCCTTCCAAGAAGCCCTGAGATGGCCCTGAGGCCTTCTTGCAAGTGGCCTCTGACTTCTGCTGCCCAGAAGCAAAGTCCAAGACCATTGAGTCAATGAGAACTGAGGCTGATGGCATTGCCGCCCCCAGTTCTTCACCCCTCCCTGTCCTGGGCACTTTATCATGTTCCTTCATGGCTTTCTGACTCAGCTGGACAATGTGACTTGCTTTCATCAATACAATAAAGCAGAAGAGACCAAGTGCCTGTTTCAAGTTGGGTCTCAAATGAGAGGTTTTTCAGATTTCCACCTGTACCTTGGGAGGACTGTGAGAATGAGCCCAAGCCAGCCTAGAAAGAAGGAGAAAAACACCAAGACAGGTAAAGCCAAGTCTCCCAGTCAGATCAGCTGACAGCTGACACCCAGACATAAAAGAAAGCACCCCTGAGCCCAAGAGAACCATGCTTGGTTAGGTGGCCAAATTGCCCACCCACAAACTCATGAGCTAAGTAAATGCTACTGAGTGTTGGCTGGCTTGTGACAGAGCTTTGTGATAGTAGAAGCCAAGTGATCCAAGAAACCTGCAGATCCCAGTCAAGCTTTACACTGGATGGCTCCCAGTGAATCCCATCTCTACCATTTGTCACCTGAGTGACTTAGATTCTTGTCCATGAAGGGAAATGACAGAAGTTCTAACCCAACAGAACACTTCGATCAGAATAGAATGCTGACTGTGTTCCCACTGTTCTGTGTGAGGAAGAAACAGCAGTGAGCACAAACTCCTGCTGTCATGGAGGTGACATCATCCCTGTAGGGAAGATGCATAAAAAGTCAGTATCTATGACAGAATGTCAGGTAGAGAATGACTGTGAATAGAAGTAAAGGATAGAAGAGGTGCTTTTGATAAAGTGAAAGTTCAGGGCAGCCCTCTCAGAGTAGGCGGAAGTACAGGATTTAGGAGAGAGAGGAAGCATATAAAAATGGCCAGAGGCAGGTATGAAGTTGGTGTTCATCACCAATGAAAAGAAAGTTGGAGTTAAGTGGGCAGAGAAGAGAAGATAGGAGGTGAAGCCTAATTACAGGATCATGAGGAATAAGGACTTAGAAATTTATTTTTTTTTAAAGATTTTTTTTTATTTTTTTTATTGATATAAGAACTGGGGTACAGGCCAGAAGTGCAAGGATCCACGAGACAGAGTGGGGAACAGAACAGGCAGACCGACCGAAACACACTGCTGAGGGGAG